>JAJAGP010004454.1:0-49607 GCA_025084515.1 Ancistrus triradiatus | reverse complement strand
ACTTTGTCAGGCAGGTCCTATTTAAGTGATGTCCTGATTGAGAACAGGTGTGGCAATAATCAGGCGTGGGTGTGGCTAGAGACAGTGAACTCAGGTGTGATAAACCATAGTTGTTTTAACAAGAGGGGGAAAATCACTTTTTCACACAGGGCCATGTAGGTTTGGATTTTTTTTCTCCCTTAATAATAAACACCTTCATTTAAAACCTGCATTTTGTGTTTACTTTGACTAATATTTAAATCGGTTTGATGTTGACTTAAGTGACAAACATGCAAAAAATAGTAAATCAGGAAGGGGCAAACTTTCACACCACTAATCACTAAATTCATATTGTATAAGAACAGAAAGCACTGTCCCCAAACCATACATCAAATGTTTAAACAAAGACATCAGTCAACAGGACCATTTGACTTTTTATTGTGAACAAAAAAAAATCCACAAGAGTTTACAGACGACGCCCACGACGACCTCCCTTTCTGCGGGTGCTGTCTGATGGAATAGGGGTGACGTCCTCTGTAAGAAGGGGGAAAAGAAATTGTAATTTTAGCCCAGACAAACCCAAACTTCAACCTGGCAACTGTGTTAACAATTCCATTCAAGTTGAGTAAATCAGCTTAAAAATCTCCATGTTGAAAACAGTAATCAACTAATAACTGACTGAAGGAAGTCCTTTGTTATTCACTTACAGAAAATCACTAGAGTGCCTCATTACAGGACAGTCTCCTAGATTAGATTCCAGCGACACCTAGTGGTTCACACGTTACTGCATCTAAAAATTCTTGAACTCGCAAAATGTGGTTCAAACCACAAAACAGTATTACATGCATTAGTGGTAGTGACTTGTATTTTAAAGCAGCATGCACCTGATCAGAATTTAAAGGGTGCTAGTCAGACTTCACAATACTTGATTCAGAATTTGTAACAGCTCCCCCCCTCCATTTGGTAGTGCCCAATTTGCCTATGCTTATGAGGAGGCTATAAGCCAGCGAGTGCCTCCATAGATCTTGTAGCAGTGAATGCTCCATCTCATTGTCCTACTTCTAAAAGACAATTCCTACACAAAGGAATGCACCACTTCCACCATATCTATCCTTCATCGTTGTCATCAACCACCCCGACTGGCCACACTATGTACACTCAATAGCTTTAAAGTCAATCTCCATAGAAAGTGGAGCAAAGTATATCGGCATGTTTCTTACAAAACCGTAATTGGCTAACTGCACATTAGGCTGAGGCTTCCACCTACCGATGCGGCCAATCTTCATGCCAGAACGAGCCAGAGCCCTGAGGGCAGACTGTGCACCTGGTCCTGGAGTCTTGGTTCTGTAAATAAGATTTCACACATTAAGATCATAACTACAGAACAAGTTACACATCCTAAACAGACAAATGTTTTGCTGGTGACTGACAGGCTGTTGTCTACTGACCATGGTTTGCCTTCAAAACAAACAGAACACAACCACCTGAAAGGGCTCAGGAGGCCAAAACTATTTCATAACTGTCTTTTGATACTATGGTCCTCAACAATCATAAGTGCATTAATGAAACATCAACAGTCAGTACACACTGTTCAGAAAAGAACCATGTATAGGCCGAATAACCGATTAACTCGTTAGGACAATATTTCAGATGCTTCCTGGACAGTTGGTTCTTGTAGTCGAGGTGTTGGATGTAGGAGAAATGTTCAGGAGTAAAGACCTGAGCAACTTCTAGAAGGGCCAAACTATGGTTAGAAGAATGGGTCAGAGCATCTACCACAGTCATGGTAGCCTAGCGGTTAAGGGACTATGGACCAAAGGGTCCAGGGTTCAAATCCCACCTCTGCCAAGCTGTTACTGTTGGGTCCTTGAGCAAGGCCCTTAACCCACAATTGCTTGGATTGTAAGACTGTATCAATTGTAAGTCGCTCTGGATAAGGGCGTCTGCTAAATGCTGTAAATGTTGTTGGATGCTCCCAGTCAGCAATGGCCATTGCCATCCAACAACGGACTGATGGACATACCAACAGATGACCTACTGTGGTACAAGTCACAAATGTTTCATGCTGCTAACAGGAGCACCACAGTGCACCGCCCCCTGCTGGTCCTCTGCTGCCCTTGCCCCATCCTTATCTTTTGCTTTCCTCCATCACCCCACAATTACTGTATTTTATATGGAGGATTTTCCTGTTGGCTATTTTTTCCCACCATCATCATCTACTGCTTGTTTGGTACATTTTCTGAATGCTTGGTTTTGACGTTTTTGCTCCACTTTGCTCTGAGCAGATTAAACTAAACGGAAACAATGGTAAATGCAAATGTATGATGCGTCTCGCTGGTACTGTAAGCTACAAAATGCAACAGTCTACATAAGAAAACTGAAGATTTCTTACTTTTTCCAGAGAATTGCATTAAAGAGCATTCATAAGGACTTCTTAAGAAAGCTTTCATAAATCCAGTCCCAAGAGGTATTAATGTTTTGGCTGATGTGTTTTATACGGTCTTAATAGTTAGAGATTCTTGAAGCTCTCCATAAAAATTCTCACCTGTTACCACCAGTGGCCCTCAGTTTGATGTGCAGCGCAGTGATACCCAGCTCCTTGCACCTCTGAGCCACATCCTGGGCAGCCAACATGGCAGCGTAGGGAGAGGACTCGTCTCTGTCAGCCTTCACCTTCATCCCACCAGTAACGCGGCAAATTGTTTCTCTGCGAGACAGGAGAGTCTTCAGTCAGTCCAATTTAAGAAGTACTTTTGTTTAGCAGCACAACAGACAACACATTGTATATACAGGTATGTGCTGCATCATGCTCAGGGTCCAACAACATTATCCTAGATGATAAAAAACTGTGCACCAGAGTTAAATGTCTCGGTCTCATGCACATCTCAGGGTTTCCGTTACACATCGCATCAAACAAGAAACGCACTGCACTCTCACATACACGGAAAGTAAGACTCTTATTCCATAAATGTTTGTATCCGAGAGAGAGCACATGTACAAGTCGGAATGCCTCTCCAGCACCAAACAGGAAATTCCATGTGGATGTGTACGGCACAGGTGACTTTTACAGTTAAGTAGGTGTAGATCTACAGGTATTTGACCAATTAATGGAAATTAATTTTACTGTGCTACATTCATTTCTAAATGGATCTGGGCTATTTAGAGTTCAATGCAAATTACTGCACTCCAAAGTCAAAGTCTGTCTAACTGTCAATTATACCACACCCAAAAAAGAACCATTAGGAATAAACAGCACTTTCACACTCAATAAGCCCGGCTAAAGGAACTGAAACACGGGCTGTAACGTGGAACATTCACCCAATCGGATCAGTCCATGAACCCACTGGGATGTGGTTTGTCCCTTAATGCATCGTTTGAGAGTCCCTTGCTGCTCGTCTCAATCACAAGGTTACGAACATGGAGGAGGACTGATGGACAGATACAGCTTCCACTCCAACATGCACAACTTACTTGCCAGAGAGATCGGTCACATGCACAAAGGTGTCATTGAAGGACGCAAAGATGTGGCAGACTCCAAAGACGTTCTCGCCTTCGGCGACCTGAGGTCCCAGGCTGATGACCTGCTCTTCCTTCTTTTCTTTACCCTTGCGTGGTGCCATTGCTGAGGAAACACACAACTTTTAACTCACACCAACACACATGCTTATCACTCACACCATATTACACAACTTATATTCAGTACAAAAGTTGCTAAACTCATTTTCAGATGACAAAAACCTGATAGAAAGGGTACACTGTGTAAGACAACACAAACATTTGGTACAACACATTTACACCACACAAGACCTGTGCCAAAACACAGCAAGTACGCAAAAAAAAAAAAAATCTGCACAGCTACACAACTGGTAGAAGAGACCTGTGTGTCTACACAACCGGTGAGCTGCACTGCATCATCAGTGTCTGTATACGACTACACAACTAAAGCATAAAGTGTGTGACTTCACAACAGATTCTGCTTATTATACCTCTATTACTACACACAATCAGTAAATTGTCTGTCTAAAATCTGCATGACTACACAATGTACTGTTTATACAAAGCCTCTATTACAATACAGCGGATACGCAAAATACCTGCATGACTACACAACTGGTAGCACCTGTGTAAAAGACTTCACAAGTAAAGAATAAAGATATGCACAAATAATACTGCTTATATAAAGCACATATTACATCACAACCTACAAGACGACCTGCAGGACTACACAACGGTGACTGTACAAAGCATGCATGACTTCAACTAAAGATCCGCACAACTACACAATACAGGAGTGTTTACATAAACCCTGCATTACTACACAACTGATGAAAAAAGACCCGCACAACATCACAGTAGGTAGTGGTTGTGTAAACCTTATATTGCACAAGTAGAAAAAAATGCACAACTACACAATACAGGAGTGTTTACACAAACCAGGGATTACTACACAACTGAGGAGTAAAAGACCTGCATAATCACACAAAAGGTAAAGTGTCCATATAAAACCTGCAGGACTTCACAAGTAAAGAATAAAGAACTGCACAAGTGTGTATATAAACCATGTATTACTACACAACTGGTAAAGTGTCTGGACAAAGGCACATGAATCCACAACACATGTAGTGTTAATATAAACTCAATTACTACACAACTGATAAGTAGAAGACCTGCACAACTACACAACAGGTAGTGTTTCTGTAAACCCTATATTACACAAAGTAAAAAACCTGCACAACTACACAATACATAAACCTACATTACGACAGGACTGATGAGTACCTGCACAACTACACAATGTGTTCACATAACCACTGATGTAAACAAACACAACTGATGAGAAAAAGACGAACACAACCACACAGTGTTCACACAAACACTGTATTGCTACACAACCAACGAATAAAAGACATGCAAAACTACACAACACAAGTGTTTACATAAACCCTGCATTACTACACAATGAGTAAAAGACCTGCACAATGACACAATATGTAGTGTGTACATAAAACATGCAGGACTTCACAAGTAAAGAATAAAGAACTGCGCATCTACACAAGTGTTTACATAAATCCTACACAACTGATAAACAGAAGTCATGCTTGACGACACAATTGGTGAAAAGTGTCTCGATATAGGACGTATGAATCCATAACCACATGTACTATTTATAAAAACCCTCAATTACTACAACTGACAGCAGAAGACGTGCACAACTACACAAATGGCACGTCTGTATAACACCTATGACTTCACAACTAAAGAAAAATCCGCACAACAGCTGAAATAAGCCCTGTTGGTACACAACCAAAGACCTGCAAGGTGTCTGTATGAATGCACAGCTACACACGTAAAACCTGTATTACTACACAACTACTAAAGTGTCTGTACAAAACATGTATGACTACACAACCGAAGTCTCTTCACAAGACCTTAAACTACACTAATGAGGTGTTTAAGCCATGGACCATTTGCACCTCGCGTTCTGGGGTCTCGCGCTCGCTCGCACTCGTTAGCATCTATAAGAGGTTAGCCAGTAGCACATCTCATGTCATATTTTGTACCACCACATCATAAATAAACTAAATGTTTGTGAATGTTCGCTGCTGTTTGAAATAAACCCGCCATTTCCGAACCGCTAACCGACTACAACTACACAAACGCGCTAACGTTAACACACCTAATCGAAAAAAATACTATAAACTACATGTACGCAAAAAGTAATTAGACACAACGAACAGAGGCATCACATCAAACAAACCATCTCTAACGGCTCGGTATAAAAAGCACACCGCGTTCTAACGAGGTTTAGTCCTGAGACCGAAGCCCCGTGCCTTTACACCAACCCGGTCCCATCTATAATCCTATATCTATAAAAAAAAACCCACTAACAAACACTCATACTCCTAAATACAACACAATACCGCTTTAACATAGACTAAAAAACACATTTACATAATAGATGCACTTTTATCTCTTAAAACAGAGAGGATTGGTAAAGATTCATACCGAGGTATCGTATACCCAGGTATAGGTCCAACCGAGGCCGAAACAGGAAAGAAAGAAGGAAGCACATCCGGGGTTGAAAAGCAACTCAGAAACATGGAGGCCGGTACATAATAAAAGTCTCATTGCGTTGCTAAAGTCTGTCACGATTCTGCAAAAGATTCTGTCTTATGAATACAGGTATGCGCCGTTTAACGTCCGCATTACGTTCTGTCAAACAGGACGGTGATCAGACATTACTATAGTCACATCATTTTAGGTGAATGGAATGTCAACATGAAGGGTGTTTTCGCAAGAAAACTGTGTGCAAATGCATCAGAAATCCCCCGAGTGGAACGCTACCATGTACACAACACCTCTAATGGCATACTGTCCAAAGCCTAAATGGTTATACATTGATTATACACATGGTAAATCTTTTTTTTATTTATGGAAATTCACAATAATTATATACAACTCATTAACATACTGTGACCACCCTGTGTGGGGGAAAGCTGCAACACTTAAGAGGACAGCACTGTGAACCTGACCCGCATGGATAGACAGTATTACGAACACCACAGAAGATCAGACAGATGAAACAGAGACTCCAAGTGAATATAGTTACAGGTTAGAGAGAATATACAGGGGGGACAATCACATGCAGTTACAATCGCCATTTCCGGCTTGTTACACATAAGTAGCAGAAAGTCATACACACAAACACAATTAACTTGCACATAAAAGTCTCTAAACACAAACTGAGTTCGAACAGTCTCTAAACGTAGGTTAACAAGCAAGCGATAACACAACAGCTAAGGTAGTGAGCTTTCGAGTGACTGACAGACTTCTGCTCTTAAACTCCTGCCTCTGCTCGTGAATCCGCAGCGTGATTGCCTGTTGAGGCGACCAGATGTTTATGGCAGCAATATCCTGCGTTAACAGACAGGTTTTGGTTTCTTATTACTTATGCTATTTTAAGGAATGCCTTTGCTTTAGTGGTCTAATATGTACTTTTAGAAGGTTATACAGTTATAAGTGGCTAGCCAAAATGTATAGCTAAGAGCTATCGTTACCTATCCTGCAGCGTGGCTGACTTTCTTTTAAATATTTGCAGTTGTCCATTAATCCATGCAAAAAACTGAAAGATATCTCTGACTGAAAGTATTGATTGCTCAAGCTTTTGGAAAGATGCTGGGGCATTTTGGGAAATGTAGTGCCTGTAGTGAAGTTTTTTTGGTTGTTTCTTTACCATCGTGATTTATTAGGGGCAGGGACCCAGTAAAGTAGGTGAGTTTGGCGACTTAACAAGGTTACAAAAAATAGACAAAGTGATATTAATACCTGAAGCTGACATACTGTGCCATAATGTGTTTTACTAAGCAGCCTGCATGGCCGTGCAATCACATTTACAATGTAAATAAACATGTACAGTTTCTTTTCATTTACGCAAAATAGTCCGTGATTGATGATTATTTCTGTGACGCAAAGCACAAGTCCAGTCTGCGATGAATAACAGCAAAGTCATTATAAGAGAAGTCTGTTCAGTCCTCCACCATTTGGTAACACCACCGGGCAGTTGTTTCCAGCCATACAAGACCAGACTCCTATCACTTTGAATGGGGAGAGACCTATATATATCTGAACTGAAAGAGAAATTAAGGTTTAAAATACATATTTAGAATCGCTGGTATAATCTGACAAAGATTATATAACTTACTTGTTAGTTGGGTTCAAATAACACAGAATATCCCAAATTTGAAAGGTTATTCTGGCTTCTGCGAAGGCGCATACAGCCATTACTAAGGGGCCAAGACTTGCCGTCCCCCTCTCCGATACATTTACTTGTATGCTGATTGGTTCTTTCTAATGAGGGGTGGGGCTTCTGTACTACAGTCCCATTCATATTTCAACCAGTGAGTAGTTTTCTCCTTACATAATGTCCTTGATATCAGTCAGCGGCTGTACATCATCCGGTGTTGCAAGTTTAAAGTTAGATTAAAGTGCCACCTACTGAAGGTCTGAAACTCGGAATCTTAGAGGGGTAGAATTTCATTGCTGGCAGGACATTTGTCATATTTTAAGCTTGGCGAAGGCGAGGTTGGTGGCTTATAGAGGTAAAATGCATGGAGGGAAATCTGTCCTGCCATCATAGGTGGAGAGAGATGAGTTTGGCGAGACAAAGTTAGACTGTATAATACCTTACAAAATATTTTACACCATTAATCAAATCGTTGTAGCACTTCTAATGATGCCCCTGGAATAAATATTTCTAAAGGTAAAGTAATTATATCAATTTGAATTCTCTTCAATGGCTCAAAAAAATTCTGTCTAGTTTTGGTTAAATATAAATAATTGCTGACAAAACACCCCAACTTTTTATCATTCAAGCATTCATTCATTTTTGGGAGGAATGTTGGAGGAAACTAGTACCATCAAGAAACCCATGTACAAACCCATATACAAACCACAAAGATGGATTTTGGGCTGGAAGTCAAACCAGGGATATCTGGAGCTGTGAGGCAAATCCTAAACATGTACAACTACACAAATGATTAGATCTGTATGACTACATGTCCAATAAGAATGTATATTAAACTTACAGTGGTATGAAAAAGTTTGGGCACCCCTGATAATTTTCATGATTTTAGTTTATAAATCATTGGTTGTTCAGATCAGCAACTTGAGTTAAATATATCATATAGCAGATGAACACAGTGATATTTGAGAAGTGAAATGAAGTTTATAGGATTTACAGAAAGTGTGCAGCGAATTATTCAAAAACTAAATTAGGCAGGTTGCCTAATTTGGGCACCCCAACAAAAAATGACATCAATATGTAGTAGATCCCTCCTTTTGTAGAAATAAGAAGGGGAGGGGGGGGTGGGCATAAAAGTTTGGGCACCCCAAAAAAATGACATCAATATTTAGTAGATCCTCCTTTTGTAGAAATAACAGCCGCTAAACGCTTCCTACAGCTTCCAGTCTGGATTCTGGTTGAAGGTGCTTTGGACCATTCTTCTTTAGAAACATCTCCAGTTCAGTCAGGTTTGATGGTTTCCGAGCATGGACAGCTCACATTTGTCTAGGGACTGAGATGGCCATTCCAGAATGTTGTACTGGTTCCTCTGCATGAATGCCTTAGTAGATTTTGAGCAGGGTTTTGGGTCGTTGGCCTCGGTGCAACTTTGTCACTGATTCTTGAACATTGTTCTCAAGAATCTGGAGATATTAACTGGAATATGCGATCCTCAACTTTAACAAGATTCCTAGTACCTGCACTGGCCACACAGTCCCGCAGCCTGATGGAACCGCTACCAAATTTTACTGTGGGTAGCAAATGTTTGTCTTGGGATGTGTGCCGCTCCTTGTTATGTCCAAATAACTCAATTTTAGTTTCATCAGTACACAGCACTTTATTCCAAAATGAAGCTGGATTGTCCAAATGTGCTGTAGCACACCTCAAGTGACTGTGGCGTGTCTGCAGAAAAGGCTTCTTCTGCATTACTCTCCCATACAGCCTCTCCTTGTGCAAAGTGTGCTGTATAGTTGAACGATGATTAGTGACACCATCTGCAGCAAGATGAGGTTGTAGGTCTTTGAAGGTGGTCTGTGGCTTGACTATGACTGTTCTCACCATCCTTCGCCTCTGCCTATCTGAGATTCTTCTTGGTCTGCCACTTCGGGAGTTCCTTAACTAGAACTGTGTCTGTGGTCTTCCATTGCGTCACTATGTTCCTCACAGTGGAAACTGACAGCTGAAATCTCTGAGAGAGCTTTTCCCTTTCCCTGAACCATGATGTTGAACAACCTTTGTTTTCAGGCCATTTGAGAGTGTTTTTGAGGCTCCCCATGTTGCCACTCTTCAGAGAAGATGAAAGAGGAGAAAAACTTCCAATTGGCCACCTTAACCCTTTCTCATAGTTGGATTCACTTGTGTATGTAGATCAAGGGTCAATGAGCTTACAAAACAAATTTTGTGTTCCAATAATTAGTGCTAAAGGCATTCAAATGACAAGGGTGCCCAAATTTATGCACCTGCCTAATTTTGTTTGAATAATTACTGCACACTTTCTGTAAAACCTATAAACTTCATTTCACTTCTCAAATATCACTGTGTTCATCTGCTATATGATATATTTACCTGAAACTGCTGAGCTGGACAGCCAATGATTTATAAAGAAAAATCATGAAAATTATCAGGGGTGCCCAAACTTTTTCATACGACTGTAGTACCATCAAGAAACCCATGTTTACAATATACAAACCACAAAGATGGATTTTGGGCTGGAAATCAAACCAGGGATATCTGGAGCTGTGAGGCAAGTCCTAAACATGTACAACTACACAAATGATTAGATCTGTATGACTACATGTCCAGTAAGAATTTATATTAAACTTACGTGACTACACAACTAATATGTATTTATACAAGACCTGTACAACTACACAGCAGATTCATTGCATAAGTATTCACCCTTGTTGAGCTTTTCCACATTTTGTATTGTTATAACCTTCAAACTTAACTTAATTGGAATTACATGGCAATTGCACTAGTATGCACCACCACTGCTGTTACATACATATTACAGGTATGTTTATTATGGTGCCACTAATTGCATTACAATTACAATACTGAAGTTCTGTATTTATTTGAAAAATGTTGACCTGTATACAGTTATCAGACATCTCATGTTTTGTCTGGTCAACTTCATTTCATTTGGTAATACTCTATATTGTACATCCATATCTGCATTTCCGGCCTGCAACATATTCCAAAAGAGTTGGTAAAGCACTTACCACTTTGTAAAGTTACCATTCCTTCTCGCGACACTTAAGACGTTTTGGCACAGAGGATAACAAGCTATGACGTTTTGATCTGGTCCCATTCTTCCTGCAAACATGTCTTAAGATGCGCAACAGTATGGGGTTGTCATTTTTGCATTTTCCATTTTAAAATTCTTAAAACACATTCTCCATTGGGGACAGTTCAGGACTGCAGGCAGGCCAGTCCAGTACACATACCCCCTTCTTCTGCAGCCATGCCATGGTTTTGCATCGTCTTGTTGAAAAATGCATGGGAGTCCCTGGAAAAGATGTCATCTTGAAGGCAGAATATGTTGCTTTAGGATCTCGATGTGCTTTCCTGCATTAATGCCACCATCCAGGAGTGTACTGACCTCTGCTAAGACCACTGACACAACCCCATACCATGACAGAACCTGGCTTTTGGACTTGTTGATGATAACATGTAATTAAGGTGTAAATCTAAGATACCAAAATAATCCAAACAAACAACTAAAAAGACAGTGGTTTCTTTATTTGTAAATTAATCACAAAAATATTGGCTACCAACAATAAAAAATATTAACAATGATAGGTTTGATTGTACAATCCAGACGATTATTTTCCTTACAATTTATTTCATTTAGATCACTATCTATTGATATCCTATATTATCATACAGAAAGCACAATATTGGCAGTGTATAATCCATGGTGACCACAGTGTGTAGACGTGGTCAGAATTACAAAGCTAAAAGAAGGAAATGTCCGTCCTTAGTCTCATCTTTTAGCCCACAACAAACATTTCATTCACAAAGAACACTTACAATACATAGAGTTTGTGCTTGGTGCAAAACTTCCCCACTTTATCAGGAAAGATCATATTGCATTTGTATTACAGTTGTCAGGTAGGGTTCATTTTGAAATACTAAAGCATGACAAAATCCAAAGTGTTACTCTTGATATTATGGCTAGCATCTAAGCAGCATGTTATGTAACTGTCTAAACCGAAGCATATAAGGTGCATAGGTCAGTGCCTTAGACGGTATGCACTTCTACAAGGGCCCAAAGTATTCCACTGAACAGGGTCTGGATCATAAAATAAATCTGCTGATGGTAACAATGTTGAGTAATCCAGTATCTACTACGCATACAGTCAGGGATGCAACCATTCCATTTTCGACACGGTACACTTATCAGAGCACTGAGCATTGGCTGATATCTGATACAAATGTGATTTCTACCTGCTGAACTTGTTGACTTGGGCATCGCTCACAAGGACGCTGGACGGGCTGTAGGCACTTTTCTGGGCTGAGATCAATTTTCACATCAAGGAATCTCAAGTGGTACACAACATCTGTGTAAACAACAGTGTTTAAAGTAGTAATACCAGTTGTGAGACACTAATTTGTCATGTACACAACCATAAAATTAAAACCACCACCATGTGAAGTGAATAACAGTGAGTGTGAAATCTTTTCTCCTGGCTCCCATATGGATGCTACTTCGACACGTGCCACCTAGCTAAACGTCGCTGCAGACCAAGTACACACCTTCATGGCAATGGTATTCCCTAATGGCCGTGTCTTCTTTCAGCAGGATAAAGCACCCTGCCACAATGACAAAATTGTTCACGAATGGTTTGAGGAACATCAGTAAGAGTTCAAGGAGTTACCTAGGCCTCCAAATTCCCAGATCTCAATCCTTCTTGGCAGCTGTGGGATGTGCTGAACAAACGAAGACTTGCTAAAGGATTTGCTGCTAATGTCTTGGTTCCAAAAGGAAACAGAGAGTCTTGCAGAGGCCATGCATTAACAGGCCAGAGTATGGGCAGCATGAGTTGGACCTACACAGTATTAGGCCCATGGTTTTAATGTTATGACTGATCGGTGTATGTGTAAGATCATGTGTGGGTAGGGATGTCTCAGAATGGATGTCTCATATTCCATACACTGTACTAGATATGAGAATTCAATTGAATGCAGTTGAAGCTGATAATAACAATAATAATAATACAGGTTTATGCAGTAACCACATTTCCGGTCTAAAATTTGGGTGAGGGCAACACTTTTGATCTCCTCTCTCGGTCACTACCAATGCGAATACCTGAAACCCTGAAACCCTGGTCAGACTTTCCCTAGTTACAAAATTCTGCAGACACCCCTATCCAGAATGACTTGGAACTGAGCATAGATAGTTAAGACTTTTGGTGGATCACAATCTTCCAAGTATTAATTCCGATCCGTAACCACCTCATCACAATAATGCACATTACCTCAAAGTACCTCAAGGTATGTTCCATCAAAATTATGTGATGGAGCATAATTTTGAGGTCAGTGTGAGATCATTCTCATTGAAACCAAAGAGCATTTTTGACAAAGGCTGTTAAAGTCCTTATGAACATAGCATTATGTAAAATAAAGATGTTATAGCAATGTGAGCTTAATGTGGCTTAATTTACTAAAACAGTGACCTGGGATCATCAAAGTTCTCTCAATTACTACTGGTCAAACACAGTCTCTACTGCTGAAATGACAAACCTGTGGTCCTTTACGCTAAGCTTTTTCTTGCCCTTTAAAGCCATTATAAGTAAAATGCTTAACGTGGCTTAATGTACTAAAGCAGTCACCTAGGAACACCAAACTTCCCTCAGTTACTACTGGCCAAGTACTCTCTACTGGTGACATGATTAACAAGTGGTCCAAAGGGAAAGTCATATTTTTTTACCTTAAGTGTTTTACTTATAATAGGTTTAAATGGGAAGAAAAAAGCTTAACGTAAAAATGACTACTTTTCCTTTGGACCACAAGTTTATCATTTCAGCATTAGAGATTACTTATGACCAATAGAAATTGAGAGAAGTTTAGTGTTTTGGGACACATTAAGCATTAGATGCTATTGGCTAATGAAGCAAACAGTCCGCAGACAGCTGAACACAGGACACTGCTGAAGCTCAGTCACATGCTGGTGCTTTAGTTGTTTTACCACATTAGAGGTAACCTCCTTTATAACAAATCAAAGTTTACACAATGTGTTTGTGAAGCATAAAATGCATTTTTTTTTTTAACAGGTAACTGGTTCTTGGAATTTTGGAACCGGTTCTGAATGCAAACCAGGTTTTGATACCCAACCATATTCTAGAGTGTTACAGAGATTGAGAATTTCCCTGTTTTAACACACCTGATCTATCTCGAAGGGTTCAGGGTCCTTCTGCTCAGAATCTCGTAATACAATCGTACGTGTCAGGCTGTGATAACACGGGAATGGTGCATCCCTAGATACAGTTAAGGGAAGTAACTATTTCTCCAAAGTTCTTGGTCTAAAGTTGTGCTCTTCAAGCGCTGTACTCAAACGAAGAATATCTACAGCTATGGCAGATATTGCAATACAGAAAAAAACCGTACTAAATTACTCTAAAGACTCCGCATGGAGCAAGACTGCAGTGATGGGAGATCAGAACAAAATTTCATGTAAATGTCTTTTGAAAACCAGAATACACCTGCCTCCACTCGTTAAAGAAAAAGGAAACGCATCCAGACCTTTCTTTAACGTGGAATATCTATACCTCATTTAACACAGCCCCATTTGAGTTTACCTTTCTGAACAAGAAGAAACTGGTCAATTATGAAAGGGAAGCAAGCCGAAATGGCATCTCGTATGAACAGAAAGTTTGCACTACCTCTGTACAAACTGTACAGTCTTCTGACATTTCATAGGCATATCTCACAAACTTTTCTTTAGAGGTACAGAGAAACTGGTCAGGTCTGAAATATATAGAGAAAGTATTACGGTACAGGCTAGAGGGGGATGGAGCTACACCACTTAGACAATGAGCACCAAATTCAACAGGGACAGTAAAACAAACAAAGAAAAGAATAAAAACAATATAATTGGTTTTGATTAGTGGAATTTCAGCAGCAACGTCTACCTATTAGAATTCAATTCCAGACACAAGCTGTACCGGTTTCACTGCCTGCTTTGCTTGCCTAAAAGCACCAAAAGCACTACATGGCCAAAAGTATGAAGACATCCCTTCTAGCAGCTACGTTCAGCTGAAGCATTGTAGAGCCAAACCCATGCAGTTTGAGGTGTATGATATGTATCATCTACAATAATGTCTTAATAGTCATTTTAACGATATGTGAGCTGATATTATCGAGTTTGTCATCAACTGCACCAGCAGACAAAATACAGACATCACCAGCCCCACAGTCTATGTTGTTATTGTTGCCAATCATCAGAGCAACACCAAGCATCAGGTGAAGAGGATTGGCAATGCCAAGAAAACAATACAGTGCCATTTGGTAGAGGAAGCACGTTGCTACTGGGTTGCTTTGTGAACTCTGCCCCCAGTAAAGGGAAATCTCAATTCTACAGCAATATAAACACATTCCAGAAGAGTACGTGCTTCTAATATTGTGGCAATTTCAGGCTGACAGGTCACCCTTAAACAAAGCAAGGTCTTTAAAGAAATGCACATATCCCTCAAGCCCACCCCATCCAACAGTTGTAGAATGAATTGGAACATTGACTGCTTCATCTTATTAAATGTAAGCAAAAACATCCAAACCGTTCCATCCAACAGTTCCAAACCAAGATCCATATTAATGACCAAGGTTTATGTGTGACCATTTATAGTCCGGTGTCTACAAACTTTTGGCCATATAGTCAATCTGTGCACGAGTGCAACTGACATGCTGTATCAACACTACAAATTGGTAACCCCCTCCCCCCCTGAAAAAAACCCCACAATAATAATAATAACAATAATAATAAAAAACCAATAATAATCATAATTAAAAATGATCTACATGTCCCTCATGTGCCAGTGTCTCTCAATACATTCCCTATTACATCTCCAGGACCAGCCCAAGCTATTTACAGCGGTGACATTGTTTGGTCATTCGTAATATTTAAACGAACACTTCAACACTTTAAACTGAAGAGATATTTCATGAACCTTCCAAAACACCTTTACTGTCTGACTGGTAACGTAAATCTAGCCTTTTAACAATTTCGACTCGCATCATCATTTATGGTCATGTAGATCCTTGACAAATCAAAAAGAACATGTTTTAATTAAGGCAACTACACATACTAAGGAGCATCATAATTCCCAGGTACTGTACATGTCCATATTTACACTCACATTCATTCTGGATGTAGCTTATTTTGTTTTTAAGTACCAAAATTTGTGTCATTTGCAAAGAAATGCCCCAGATATCGAAAAATGAATTTTTACGTCACATTTTAGTTGAGTGGGCGCAAAAGGTTGGGCTCAATCTTAAAAAATAAATAAATAAGAGAGACTACAAGGTTGGACAAAGTTTGCAACACAACTTGTAAATTAGTGTTTTTTGTTCTGTTTTGTTTTTTTGTTTTCTTTAAGAATAGCCGAACCAAAAAACGGTTCCATCCTGGTACATGTTCATTCATTATGACGAATGGTCCATTGTCTCTCCGTCCTCTTGTGTGTGTGTGTGTGTGTGTGTGTGTGTGTGTGTGTGTGTGTGTGTGTGTGTGTGTGTGAGAGAGAGAGAGAGAGAGGACCTCCACCACAAGTACACTGTGAGAAAAGTAATAGTCTGTCATGGTAAATCTGTGTACTTTCAAACATTTCTGTTCACTATCCCAAACAATGAAAAGCAAAAGTTGCTTAAGCACCCTCTTTGATGCAGCCTGCTTTCCCTCTCCATTGCTTGTCCTCCTGGCCCGTATGAGGGGGTCCTGAGGGGGCTGCTCGGCCTGTTCCACTCTGAGGAAACTGGAGAGGTAGTCTCCTCTGAAGCACGTGGAGAAGTGCGAGTGCCATTTGTGCGGCCAGAGCGCCCTCTTCAGGCTACCTGCTGTGCAGCAACTCCTCTCGCAGCCAGACGGGCAACGGCTGGCCCATTTTGTACAGCAGCTTGGACAGCTCGATGTTGTGCTCCCGGTAGTGTTCTCTCAGGAAGCGACGTGACTGTCAAGTGTGGACAAAACAAACGAATCAGTCTCTTTAAACAGGAAAGAACAAGATTTTAAGAACATGGTTTATACGCAAAACTACAAATCCCATTTAATTCTCCATTAAACGATTGATTCTGGTCTGAGATAGAGTCAGAAGTCTTTCTATGGTAAGACGCTGAAGAACAGTCGGTCTGTATTAATAAGGAATACGATGATGAGGTAAGACGTGTACACCTGGAACTATATATAATTAAAAATGATGCACACTTTACAATTGAAGAATATGTAACAAATACAAACTAAACAAAGCTTTGTTTAAAAGGCCTGTGCGCAGGTTTGGAGGAATCTTAGCCCATTCCGCCGTACAGGACAGCTTCAGCTTTGGGTTGTTGGTGTCTTCACACAAACTTCTACAGGCAACTTCTACAGCATTTCTATTGGATTAAGGTCAGGGCTTTGACTTGGCCATTAACTTCATTAACAATTATTTGGCAAAATGACAACCAAAATGTGCTTATGGTTGTTGTTTCTCTGCATGACCCATGTTTCTATTGAGATTCAGTTCAGAGACCGATGTGTCCTGACTTTTTCTTTTGGGAATTTTCTGGTTTAATTCAGAATTCATTATTCCATAAATTTTGGTTGGTTGTCCTGAACCAGATGCAGCAAAACAGGCAAAACTATGAGAGGCCGTTTAGGCCATTATTCAAACTTACCTCTCGCACATACTTCATACTCTCTCACACTCGCTATCAAACTCTCCCACACACACTGTCAAACTCTTAGGAATTCTTGAATGTAATTGAGTTTAATAGTGTGTGTGCGAGAGGTTTGATAGTGTGTGTGAGAGGTAAGTTTGAATAATGGCCTAAACGGCCTCTCAGGTTCTTACTGTTCCAAAAGCCTTCTGGATTGTCCATGTGATGGGCAGAAGTGTGCTCTTTTTGGAGATCAGTGGCTTTCTCCTTGCAACCCTGCCATACACACCATTGTTCAGCGTTCTTCTGATGGTCGACTCAATGTTTAACATCAGACAATGTGAGAGAGGACTTAAGTTGCTTAGAAGTTTCCCTGGATTCCTTTCTGACCTTACAGACTACTTTTCAGATATTTGTTGGTCAACTTGTGTAACAATGGTCTTGAATTTCCTCAGCTGTACACAATCTGTCTGACTGTGGATTGGGAGTCTAAACTCATTAGTGATGCTTTTGTAATCTTTTCCAGCTTGATGACCATCAACAACTACTTTCTCTGAGGTTCTCAGAAAGCTTTTTGTTCGTTCCATGATACACATCCCTGTTTGTTATCCCATTTATTGAAAACCCCCGACTCCAATTTCACCTTCAAATGTAACAGCTGATCCTAAAGGTTCACATATTTTTGACACTCACAGATATATAATATTGGATAATTTCCCTCGATAAATAAATGGACAATTATAACATGGGTTCTCGTTATCTACTTTTATTACTTGTGTAAAAATCGGATGACGTTGTAGCTCATTTGTGCAGAAATGTCTAAAAATCTAAAAGGTTCACAAACTTTCAAGCACGACTGTAATTCAGAACAGTTAGTCATGACCACAGCTTTTGTTTTTTTTGTCTTAAACAAAGCTGTGATACTGCTGCGGTAAGCTCTTGTTAGGTTTTTTTTTATACTGACCTTAGTGAATTCCCTGTTTGCCTTTCAGCTGTCTTCCTGTTTGTATACTGTGGTGGCATTTGTATTTGTTTATTTACTTTACATTTCACTGTTTACATTATGCATATGCTTTGAAGATCTACTAAATGTGGCTCGGAGAAGTGTTATTTAGCCTCAAAGGTTTGTGCGCTTGAAGACTTTAAGCTTATAATGTACAATGTGAAAAGCCAGAACTGAGTATTACCTGATACACAGAGCTCCAATATCAGTCTCATACTGTTATTATTATTTTAGTATTTACTCATATAGCCCTTTTAGTACCCAGCTCTTACCTGTTACAATCAAGGACCTGTAACTGTGTAGTTACAGGCTGTGGTAGTGCAGCAGTTTAGCTTTTGAACTGCAGGTATGTGCCATTTAACAGCCATCTGCTCAATGTCCGTTTGCTTTAACAACCAAGGTCTTAAGAATCATAATAGGAAATAAAAATCTGTCCTTAAACCATGAACAGATGGTCACCTCAACAGCCAGTCAACGCTGCGGATCCACGGGCAGAGGCGGGAGTTATGAGTATAATAATTCTGCCATTCGTGTGTGTGTATAACTGCTTGCAAGCTCACGTTTGGACTAGAGACTGTTCTAATTCGGTTGATGTGTTTCTGGACTCTTCTTGTGCAAGTTAGTGTGTTTGTGGAACTTTCCTCTGCTTTCCTCTGCTTATTTTTAACAAAGCTGTATATTGCGTTCATAAGTCTATGTACTTGTCCTATTGTAAGTAGTACTGCTTTATTCCCCCACTACCTAACTATATAAACTGGTTCACATTCACTTGAGTCTCCGTTTCATATAGCTGATCTTCCGTGTTATTCGTAATGCTGTCTATCAATCTTCGGCCAAACAAAAGTATCAGGTCTATCATAATGTCCCCTTAAGTGTTGCAGCTTTGCCTTACACATGGTCATAACAGTACATTACTGCACCATTAACTATAATTATTGTTAATTTCCATAAATTAAAAATGCTTTGGCATTAGGGATGCTGTGCAGATGGTATGGTTCCAGTCGTGTTTTCAGTGGCATCTCTCATGCCTTATCGTTTGACCTCAGTCTTCTTGGGAAAATACCCTTTATAGTTACATTATAGTAGCATAAAACTAATATGCGACCATGGTAACGTCTGGTCAACAGAACGTACTGTGGTCATTATTAACCAGAAGGATGAGAGTTCAAGACCTAGAACTGCCAAGCTGGACACCCTCAGTTGTATCATTATTACAGTTATAGCAGTTATAAACTGCTGATAAGGGCGGGATGTTACAAATGTAATGTAGTGGTGACTTCATTTGAAGAGCTGAATGACATTGCCAAGTGAAGCCAGTATCCAGTGGTGCATGCGTAAACGCGTGTTTATGTCTGGACTGTGCCACACTATGAGCAGTTTGAACTTGCAGGAGTGCTGGCAGTCATAGCACTGATGCACACCCAGGACACGTCAGCCTGTCCTTCCACCCCTCATTAACTTTGATGCGTCTGCCAAGATGCCTCAAGGTAACGTGAAGGACCTTGGAAGTTTGACGCACTGTTCTGTGACAGACTCTGTAAAGCTCTACAGTGCCAGCCGCCACTTACAGCACCCAAGGCCGTAGTCACAATGCTGTCAGCACCCATAAAGAAAGGCCTGATACATTACTGACGTGACACAAGCACCCAAAACACAAAGTCCATCTACAAACGTAAGTCAGTGGAAGTTCTGATACACTGCACTATTCTGTTAGGAAACAAATACTGACTCCTCAAAGACCTCATACTTACATCCACATCCATGTCAGGATACCGCCTCCCTTTGCTTTTCCCTAGGCATTTTGTCTTGCCCCCATCCAGCAGCTGGCACCAAAACCCCTTCTTAGGATCAAACCTGCAGCACAGCATGAATGAGAAACAAAATGGAGTTAACAGGAGTTAGATGAAGAGGCTTCCACATCAGCTTAATAGAAGCAGAATATGGCAGACAGATGGTGTACGGCCAGATCTGTTTGGAGAAACAAACAGGACAAACCAGGCCCATCGTCCACTGGGGGATGGGACGAACAGATGTTGCTGCTTATGAGTCTGGTGCAGTGATTATATGGTCAGGCATGAAAGAAAACGGCAGAGCAGGAGCAAGAGAACAAAGTGAGTCGAAGAAAAGTGGAGAGAAGGAAGTAAACGGAAAAGAAAGGAGGCGCAAAGGCAGTTACATCAAAAGCATGCAAAGACTGCAAAGAAAAAGTGGAGAAAGAACTGAAAACAAGAAAAAGAATTAAGAAAAGAAACAATATCTACTACACTGAAATACAGGTGCTCCCCAGTTTAGCTCCCAGATGGGGACAAACTGGGGCGGGAGATGTGGTAAACATATATCATGATAGACATTTTGACAATACACGATATTTATCATGATAAATCGCAGACAAAATGCATCAGTGACATCAGACTCTTAATAACTACTACTCATATATTATCCCATACTTAGTAAAGTGATTTCTATTCAAAATGTGCTGCACTTCATCCAGTTAAACTGGACTAATTACGCTCTTTCTATTGAAACATGCAGTTTGCCAGTGTCCTTTAAGCACTGATGATATCTTCAATATGCTCAGAATAGCATATCGCCTATCACGATAACTAAATGTATCACAATACAATAAAATATCATCATATTGCCCATCCTTACGACAAAAAGTTCATGTATCTCTCAATGTATCTGTATTTATGTGTATTACTGGATTCACATAAATAAAAATAAAAAAATCATGAACCGAACTATTGGAAATTGGAAAATGGAGAGTGCCTGTACAGTGTAAAGAAAAAAAAACAAAACAAAAGATGAAAGGAAAAGTGATAAAGGAAGAATACAGGACTAGACAGAAAGAAATAGAGGCAATGAAAGTCTAGAGAAACTAAAGACCATGAAAAGAAACTGAGAAAAATAAATACTGTAAAAACCATAAAAAACAAAAACGTCAGAAACAGAAAGCAAAAAAAATCCAGACGAAAAAAGAAAGAAAGAACAACAGAAATAAAGCAAGTACTGCTCTTATCCTGTCAAACAGGAAAATCCATCGGGACTAGACTACAGCGAAACAGAACGGTTTAATTTTTTTTTTTTTAAAAAAATGAATCATCACAAAAGATCAGGTGCTCAATATGAAGAATGCCAGTAATTACTGCCTTTTTCAAGCCACTATTGTGCCATTATTAAAGAGGAATGGGGAAAAGGGCAAAAAGGGCCAAAAAACTTGATTAAGGAAAAAAATCACTCAGATTAATAACGAAAACTCACGCAAGGATTTTGGTGATAGTGAGAGAGGCGTTTGTTTGAGGCCAAGAAAGAAAACTTCTGGATCTTATCCATGACTGAAAGCTGGCTCTGTTCTCAAGCATCTGCCCGTCTAAGAACCAGGATCTGAGCAGCAGAGATAGAGAAGCACAAAGGGCGTAAACGTTAAACCCAATTACCACCCTGAAGCAGAGACGCACCACGTCCTCCTCCATCCCTCACTCTCGCACAACACTCACTTCACCTGGCCTGGTGGTTGGTAGTGGTTGAGCCATCTCTTGTAGGATGTGTTGTGGCATTTACAAGCCGGGAAACAAGACAGCGATTTCTGCAGTACTTTCAACTTGATGGGGGCATTCATTGGGCAGCGGTGTGGTGATGGTTTGGATGGGACATTCATGGAAGGTTTGTACTTTCTGGGCAGGACAGGGTCATCATGGGCCCTTGGTGCTTGGAAGTACAGTGATAATCAACAACTAAGCTGTACATACTGCACTGAAACCTACCCTACTGTAGAGCTGCCACTGTGTTTATTATAAGTCAGATGTTAAACTTTAACCAACTTGTTAACAACTCTGTTTTTCATTTTTTGCCATTTTTTTATACGATTATTATTTTTTTCACAACATTTAAACCCAAGTACTACAGGAGATGATCTACATCCCAACTGGGAACCATGGTGGAGGGTTGATCACGTTTGTTTGCTTCTGCTTTGGTCGGTTTGGGGCAGTTTTGTAATGTTTACCGTTTACAAAAGATGCTTCAACCAGGTTATTAAACAAAATGGGGTTCAATACTAAAGTCAAAATCCCCACGCTCCAAACTTCTGTTATCTGCATTTCCAGCTTATAAAACATATTGCGGTTTGGGTTGGTTGTTAATGCCCCTCGACCCACTGGAACCTGCAAACTCACTATAAACAAATGATAAAAGTAAACAAGAAAGTAGGTCCAAAAAAATTCTGGATTAGATTCCTTTACCTTTTATACCATCCTTATTCAAATGCTTATGTGATAAGCACTGTTGCAAAAAGTCTTAGGGTCACCATTAGAATAAACCACCACCATTGTTTTAGTAATGGTATTTATAATAAAACCCTACACAGTGTACCTCGGTTCTCGACCACCTGGGAACTCGCGTCGTCGAATTCGAATTCTTGAATAAGCTTGAAAATGGAAACAATCGTTTTGTATGCCAAAAAAAAAACACGATTCACGAATCACGATTCAGTACAGTGATTCAGACTCACAGTAGCCATTGCTCAGTGATCTCTGCTATTTTCATCATGTTTGTCTTTATTTTTACACATTCAGTACTGTGATCTTGTGCAAATAAGTCCTAAAAAGGCATTTTCTTGACTTCCAACTGAAAGGGAAACAAGAATGGTCTATTTGAAAGGGTAGCAGCCAAGAAACCACGTTTTTTTGGAATGAGAACAGGGTGAACAGGCTAAGCTCACACAGATTGGAATGAAGATCAGTGGAAAAGATGGGCGAATCCAAGTTTGAAATTTGTGTGTCTACTCGTCAACAGTATGTTATATATGGTCATTATAATTACAATTGCTAAAACAACAGATCTAATGATGGTGTAAGACTTTTGCACAGTGCTGTATCTTTATTTTATATTAAAGAGGACTCTAGACTAAACTACTGTGAGACGGTTGAGACGGTATGTGATTAATGAGACCTTTCTCTTTAGGGAGGCGAAGCCCTGTCCAATCTGCAGGTAAAAGACCGACAGAAGGACCACTCAGAATGTTCCAGAACCACTCTATTATATTGCTGCCATCATTAAAAGCAGGTGGGATCTTCAATATACAGGAACGAAGTAGGGGCTCTCCACAGGAAATAATGGATTGGGCTTGTTATCCAAATACAGGAACTCCTGATTTAAGATTGTAAACTGAATTTATTGTTGACTGAGGAGTTTAATATATACTGTATATATCACAGCATAGCCTATTTGAAACATACTTAAAACATGGCCGCGGCTTTGGCTCACTACATTTCCCAGCACTGTATTATGTGTATTATCGGATTCCCTTTGTCAAGTCGAAATACTATAAGTCGGGCCATTGTAAAACAGGGAGGACATGTATTCATTATGTGAACCATACGATGTACAAATACATTTCCTGAACTGGAATCTTTGGTAGTGGAACAGGTACTACTGTCCAGGAGCCAAACGAGAAAGTTAGCTGGTAAACTGCGCAATGGAAAAGGCCCACACAATTCAGGCCCACATACGAACAGAATGATTTGCTAGCAACGCTTCATTCACCCATGCTTTCTTTTTGCATTCATAACTCCATAAATTACCATACGACTCCTGCAACAAACTGCATCAACTAATGCTGTCATTTAAGTGGGAAGGTAATATATCTAATAAACTGCCACGTTCATCACCGTCTTTAATCACATCGTCGGGGAAAACCTTAAAAAAGCACAATATAAACAAATGCCTTATTATTATCACATTCAATAAAAAATCACTGCAGCATCAAGAACACCCGGAGGGACTCCCCTGCACTCATCCATTTATATTCCAAGGCAAACACCAACGGCCTTCACCAATTCTATTCTAAATATAGCACATCCCCCTTAGTCCCTTTTCTATGAGTCTGTCGCAATTTACTTGGGAACTCGTAAACTAAAACCTTAATACACAGTGCTGGAAAATCACCTCATTGGTACATTGTTATTCCTCATACTTCTTCTTCGCCCACATTTCTGTGATTAGTACAATCCAAAAAAAACGCTTAGCTTAAGTACAGGGACATGGCTCAAAAAAACACGGCTGCGTAGATAATCGTGGGGTGTGTCGTCTTTCTTAGAGTCGGTTACGATTTTATAATTTACTATAGATTTAAGTTAGTTTCAACTTCCAAGTTTCAAAATCTCGGCATAGAAAATGCATTAACCAGAAAGTTCAGATTCAAATTTCAACTCACCGAGCCACAAACCGCCATTGTGGCCAATGTATTAGGGGACACAAGATTAAAATTGTTTCTGTCATGCCATTTGTTGGCTACATTTCAAGCACTGTAGTTTCCGGCAGAAAATGCAGATCTAGTTTAGTAGTTACCTAGAGTTTCTCAGAGGGACTCACCCTGATAACAGGAGTAGGCCCTGTCTGCTGGAAATGATGAGGATGGTGATGATATTAGCTTTCGAAAAAGAAAAGAAGGCGCCGCCGCTTCGGCGCGCTTTTGCTAAACCAAAATCCGAGTCAAAGTAGTTTGCACTCTTTTCTCAAAGTAGAAGTCTTGGGAGCTAGTGTTGGAAGGCAGGGGAAAAATTTACTCCATATACCTGCGAGGCGAGGAGAGAGAAACGCATTATATATGAGGTGAAAACTGGAGGAGGCAACAGCATGACAGCAGCAGGATTGCCTGTGGGCAGAGAGAATTTCTCTTGCTGCACATCATACAATCACAACGGTTCTTAACAAGGTAAACAACAACCAGGCCTTGTGTAAAACACATTTCATTTTAAACTTTAGCGGAACTGCAAGCTCTTGCTTTATTCAATAGCCAGAAAAAAGAAGCAGACAGGCAGTGTGTGAAGTCAAGGCACCCGCTTTATGTTAGCTACACTTTTCCACTGACAGAGGAGGGAGTTGGTGGTAAGGAGCCTGTTGTGTTGTCTGCCTTATTCAAGAGAAGAGGAATGATAGATTTCATTGTGGTTAATGTGGCCAGACATCAAGAGGCATGCCAGAGTTTGCACTATCAGTGCATTAGACAGGGGTTTACAGGGGCTGTGAACACTTAAACTCAAGGCATTGCTGCTCAAAAAAAAAGCATATGCAGGAAATAAAATGTTGGAAAAAATGAGGGGCAGTGAAAGAGAAAAGGTTTGTGTGGTAATATATGAGAGAGGAAACGAGAGAGAGAGAGCGAGGGAGGGGAGGGGAGGAAAGAGTGATTTAATGAGAGAGACTAGATACCAACCCAGTCGGCAATGCCCTTGTGGTAATTGCGACCCATTTTTGAAGAAACTGGATCCCTCAAAGGTTTACTTGCATGGGGGATAATTACTGTTCAGGTCCCAGGAAGCATACCCAGGATAAAGATTTGCGCCGTGCTACTCTTTTTTTTTTTTTTTCTGGAAAAGAAAAGTCTTTAGAGCGGCCGTCGTTCCTGGAACCACCATCAGATTAAAAATGGTTCAATGATTTTCCGTTTGTTTATGTATTAGCTTATTTTTCAGTTTGCCTTTAAAATGATACCCAATAATCAACATAGCTGCACTTGTTCACACCAGGGACCAGATCTGCAATAGCACTAGGGCAAATCTGATAATAAGATTCGTCCAGTTATGGTATTTCTTTTTTGAATGTCTACAGTTTAAAACAAACATTAACTACTATCCCATACAAGCTTTTAGATAATTCAATAGCAATTATTTGTCTTATCTTGTTTGCTGCCATCACATTTTTCAATTGCACATTGAGGGCTGCAAAGGCGTTGCAATACCAGTACAATGCACCAGGTGTGTTAGTTGTTGGTTATTGTGATGGAATCTACTGTTCACGCAGTAATGTGTATGAAGACTCCACAATCGCTCAACACTCTTAACTACTTCTGTTTTCTACAGGGCTAAGAGGTGCTATATAAGCCATACTTTAACCATTGCAAGTAAAGGAGAGGAGAAGGTCAGCTATTTGAAAATTTGGATTTTTAGTTCTTATTAAGATCTCCTCCCCTTTGCTGACTATGTGACAGCCAGCTCTCTAGAGATATGGATTTGGCATCTTATCAAACACGGATTATTTACTGATCCTTCTTAAAAATTAGAGCATCTTGTGATTTTTTTTAAAGTTAATTCTTTTCCGTAAATGTAATGATAAAAAATTAAACTTTCATTATTTTTAGATTCAATTGCCACCCCAAACTGAAATATTTCAAGTCTTTTATTGTTTTAATACTGTGATTTTTGGCATACAGCTCGTGAAAAAACCTCAAAACAAAAATCTACAAAATTTGCATATTTCATCCGGGACCAATTAAAAGACAAGTGTGTTTTAATAACAAAAAAAAAAGTCAACCTTCAGATTATTATGTTTCATTTATGCACTCAATTACTTGGTCGGGATATCCTTTGCAGAAATGACGCTTCAATGCGGGGGCGTGTGGCATGGAGGGCAATCAGCCTGTGGCCACTGCTGAGGTGTTATGGAGGAACCAGGATGCTTCGGGATTTAGCGGCTTAAAGCTTAAAGCTCATCCAGAGTGTGGGGTCTTGCGGTCTCTCAACTTTCTCTTCACAATATCCCACAGATTCTCTATCGGGTTCAGGTCAGGAGAGTTGGCAGGCCAATTGAGAACCAGTAATACCCATGGTCAGTAAAAACCATTTACCAGTGGTTTTGGCACTGAGCAGGAGCCAGGTCGCCTTTGCCAGGTTGTGATGGGCTGAAAAATGAACTCTTCATCTCCATAAAGCTCTCTCAGGCAGATCCGGAAGCATTTTGAAGTTGCTCCAAAATCTCCTGGATAGCTGCTAGATGCATTTGACCCTGCCCTTGATTTGATTAAAAACCCACAGTGGAAACCAACACCAGCAGGCTGACATGGCAACACCCAGGAACCATCGCTGGACTGTGGGTAACTTGGGACACTGGGGACTTTCAGACATTTTAGCATTTTCATTTCTCCCCCAGTCTTCCACAGACTCTTGGCACCTGATTTCCGAATGACATGCAAAATTTGCTCTTTCATCCGAAAAAAAAAAAGTACTTTGGACCCACCTGAGCAAACAGTCCAGTGCTGCTTTCTCTGTTAGCCCAGGTCAGGCGATTTTCTGCCGCCCGTTTTCTGGTTCAAAAGTGGCTTGACCTGGGGGAAGAAAATGCGGCACCTGTTTTAGCCCCATTTCCTGCACACGGCTGTGCACGGGGGCTATGGAATCGGCCCTTCTCCACCAATCCTCCTCAGGGTAGGGTCACCTCTTCTCGTTTGTGCAAGGTTTTCTGCCACACTTTTCCTTCCCACAGACTTCCCACTGAGGTGCCTTGATACACGGCACTCTGGACAGAACAGCCTATTCGTCAGAAATTTCTTTCTGTGTCTTACCCTCTTGCTTGAGGGTCGTCAATGATGGCGTCTGGGGACCAGCAGTCAGGTCGGCAGTCTTACCCATCATGCGGGTTTGAGTAATGAACCAGGCTGGGAAGTTTTCAAAAGCCTCAGGAATCTTTGCAGGTGTTTAGAGTGAATTCGTTGATTCATTTCCAGATGATTAGGTTAAATAGCCCTCGTTTTAGGAGAACCTTTCAGATATGCTAATTTTGTGAATTTTGGGTTTTCATGGAGCTGGTATTGCCAAATCATCAGTCATAATTAAAAAATAAAATAAAAGACTTGAAAATATTTCAGTGGTGTGCAATGAATCTAAAAAATATATGAAAGTTTAATTTTATCATTGCATTAACGGAAAATAAATTAACTTTATCACAATAGGGCTAAATTTTTTGAGAAGGATCAGTATATTTAAACATGTGAATTTGGAATTGACTTACTTAGTTCGGCCAGTGTAAGTTTGAATGATATACGTAATTTGAACCTGGAAAAAGAAAAAACATCATCACAGTAAATTAAATGGCATATCTGATTTTTTAAACTTAACAAATATATGGGGAAATTCCCTTTGTTTAGGTGAAAAATTGAAGCCATCGCTCGGGGGGGGGGGGGGGGGGTTTTGGGGGTTTGTTCTAGAATATTTGTTGTAATGAGGGGCGGGCACACAGGATTTTTACAGGGGCACAGATGTACCCCTTTGTCGCCCAAATCAGACATAGGGCCACAAAACGTTGTATAAAAAAATAAGCCTGATGGAATAAAACACTTAAATAGGTTGTGATGTTAATCTATTTTATAGAGAATATATTAAAATCAGACAGATGAGGTAGGTATTGTGAATTTGCACGCCATTGGGCATGTCCTGCAGTTTTGCTCAGCAATTCCCTGGATAAATAAAAATTGGGCTTTGGGGGGAAAAAAAAAAAAAAAAAAAAAAAAACGAGCTGGAGGACAATTATGAAGTATTTTAAAAAACTATTCCTTTAATTCAGCATTTACTGGAAACGAATTAAAACTCAGCCATTTTACTACCTTTCCCTATGAAACTGGGCTATTGGCTCCCATTGGAGACATTGTTTAGAAGTTTAATTAGCCGTTGCTGTAAACTTGGAATTTTGGGGTGCAATGAAAGCGGCAGTTATAGTAAAAAAAAAAAAAGGTCTGGAAAAATGAACGGTCTTTCCTACCTCTGTGTGTATTTAATAAATGAAAAACAAAAACTTGCTTGGTGACATTGTTTGGAAAGAACAAGTCAGCTCTATGGCACAGGTTTTTTAATGTTTATTTGCAGTGAAAAGTAACAATCAGACTGAAGTTAGGGCAATAAAACATACCGTACTATGCAAAAAGTCTTAGGCCCCACCATTAGATTTGTTGTTTTTTAGCAATGGTATAATGACCATACATAAGATATTGATGAATGGACCCAAAAATTTCAAACTTGGATTAACCACTCCATAATACTCTCTTACACTGATCGTCATTCCAATCTTTATGAGCTTTGGCATATATTAAGCTTTTCACTCCGTTCTCCTAAACAGTGCTGCTGCTACCATTCCAAAAAGGCCATTCCTGATCAAGCTTCTTCAGGTCAGTTTGGCATCCCGATGAAGCTGCCAGATGCTGCTATTGCTCCAGTTTAAGGGGAGGTCACACTAAATACTTGTAGCCTATAAAAGCTGTTTTTTCAGATTTTTTACCACCATTGACAAAACAACAGTACTTTTAATCCAATGGTGGCCTAAGACTTTTGCACAGTACAGTATCTCTGCACGAACCTGGATGAACAGAAAGTCAGACTCACCTGTTTTCTGAGGGCCAATGATGAGCAGCTTAGGGAAGCGGTCACAGGTTTTCTCTTTGGACCAAATGTCTTTATGTCTTTTGTCTTCGCAGGGGTCCTGTTGGAGGCAGACAGATTTAGATTGCTACTGGCACCATAGATCAGACGGCAACCTTGATTATTCACACAATAAAAGCACGAGTCAGCATGAGGAATAACTCTTGCTGTTTATAATTTCACACGGTGCCTATTCACATAACAGAGCGTGCCATTAAACATAAATATATCACAGCTTTGGCCTTCAGTTGTGACTGTTACATATACCAGTTCACTCCTTTATATAAAACCACTCCCTTCACCTCCAACTCTGCAGGCTGAAAAGGCCTCACAGTGAAAGTGGGCAGTGGTTACATACTGCGATCAAAATAACCGTGTAATTAAACCACACTAAACAACAGTTTAGATTTAACAAGCCTGGAAAATAATACAGATAAAGCCAGCTAGCAATAACAGCTTTACATGGCTTTGGGAGTTAGGAAGGCCAAAGCAGCCATTTCAAGGATCTCATTCGTCGCATTCAGAGAGCAACAGTAATCCCTGCTGATCCACAGGCATGTCCTGCACTGACTCACGGCTAAGGTGAGCACATCTGGACAGAGTTGTGTGGATTAATGCAGAGATCTCTAATATGTGCTTGATGTGACAGGGGCAGATCGAGATGAAGGCTATGCAAAGGCTTTCACGATCAACATCTATCTACTTTAGCGAGGAGATTGACCTCAAAGGTTAGCACCACTGGTCTAAGAGTGCTGCTTCAGATCTAACCATGCTTCACTGGATCAAACCTGCACACACAATAGGGCTGAACATTACAGGGGACATCAGGATATTTAAAAAAGGCGCATGCATTTTAAACGGAAAACTTGACTAACCAAACGCACAACAGTCTAATTAAATAAGTAGCAGCTACTGTTTTTTAAATTTTGTTAATTCAGTTTTGTACAGTTAGGTTCAATAAAGTTTAATTTCAGTAAGTAGCTCAGCCACTTTAAACATAATCCTGCTATTACTGCTGCTGTTTTATGTACATCCATTATTGAGACCTCTGTAGGAGATGCCAGGAAAAATTCCATTGCACCCCAGTATAATGACAATAAAGATTCGATTCTACTCCTGTCGAAGTAAGTCCTCCTTATACCACAAGAAAGAAAACAAAAGCAGCTCATTAAAAGTTCATAGAGTACTTTATAAGTAAGCGTTATAAACTGTGGATTTTCATAATAAAACACAATTGAAGAATGAGTTCTTGGCTTGACAAAAGGGAAATATTATTGAATCATGAATCTTCTTAAACAAAGAGCTAAAATTATGTATTACTATGGATGTCCAAGGCAACTTGCTAATAATGCATTAATGCAACAACCTTTTAACATTGTTAATCACTTTTTCGCTGTTTGACATTATGAAGGACCCACAGCTATGTGGGCTATCCAATTTGGTCTCCTAACCAATATTTCCTACATCCTAAATACTATATACAGGTATGGGCCATTTAACATCTGCTCGCTTCAATGGCAGAGGTCTTAAAAACTATAATAGGAAATAAAAATCTTAGAGTCTTAGAGATTCAGTGATTCTGGTTCACAATACTCCTTGCTCAGTGAAGATCTCTGCTGAGTTTATTGTATTTGTCTTTATTTTAACATCTACAGTACTGTACTCTTAGGCCCTGTCCACACGAACACGGGTATATTTAAAAACGTAGCTTTTCTATGCGTTTTGACCGTTCGTCCACACGAAAACGGCGTTTTAGGTCACTGAAAACGGACTTTTTGGAAAACTCCTTCCAGGGTGAAGATTTTCAGAAACTCTGTTTTCAGCGTTGTCGTTGGACTGGGGAAAACGGAGTTTTTTGCTTGTAACGTCATTTCTGCGCCGTTATCTCCTTGGTTTACATGAGGCGATTTTGTGCAATAGCGGACGTAGCCAAAATAGTGCCAGCTGTAACACTGCTGACCGAACTTGTTACAAATCTACAAATACATTTACAATTATTACTTTTTCATTACACTGAAGAACAGAGGCGTCAGAATGCGCTACGGAGGTCACTATATCCATTAGTGATGTTGTCGGTCGCGATCGATCCGGCTCTAAGAGTCGGCTCTTTGAAATGAACGACGGGAGCCGGTTCCTGATTGTGAGCCGATTTATATATTTTTTAATTTATTGTACATGTGGACAATATGTACATTCCGACACATTGCTGCTTATTGCACTTCTTGTTAGATGTTAAACTACATTTCGTTGCGTTGTACTTGTACATGTGTAATGACAATACAGTTGAATCTAATCTAAAAAAAATATATATATATACATTATATATCGAACCTCTCGTTGGGACAGCTTTGAAAACGAAGTGGTTGTTGAAGAAGAATGGCGAGAAAATGTTCGTATGCATAGGACGTTGCTGTTGTCGTTGAGTGAGCTGCTTCGCCGGCATACAGGACTGCTGGTTTGGCTCTGCTCTTGACAGCGACTGTGTGCGTTTTTGCGTTTTCATGTGGACGAAGTTTTTTGTTTAAACAGTGCTTGTGTTTATAAACGAATTTGAAAACCCCCGTTTTAGAAAATACCCGTGTGGACATAGCCTTAGTGCAAATAAGTCTCCGTGGGTCCTAAAAAGGTTAGTCATAAGAGCCAACCAAAAAGAAATCAGGAATGGAATCCACACAGGTTGCAGTTAGCTTAGCAGCTATGCTAGTGCCCTGAATTCACCAGCAGAGTAAGTGTTTTGCTTTTACTTTTCACTTTCAATCCATTACTCACTAAATTACGAGATTTTTCAAAACTTTATTATAAAATAAGCTTTGTGTTAATGATTTTGGCCAACTGTAGGGCAATGTAAGCCTATTAAACATTCCTTATCATGGGCTCTGCTATGATACAATATAGACCGCTCTTAAACACTCCTTAAACTCCTCATTCAAGTTCATGTTACATTTAACTTATGATGGATTTGTCGGAACATATCCTCATCATAATTCAGGGAGCACCTGTACCACACAACTCCATTATTCCATATAATGCCTTATACAGTGTGGATTTTCTGGGGGAGTGGAAAGAATTAATTCAATTTACATTATTCCTTATGGGAAAAATATGCTCGGTACTTGTTGTTTTCGACTTAATTAATTAATGTCGAGAACCGACATACTGCTTTACAACATGTGACATGGCTGTTTTACTATTACAAGTCCAAAATAATCCCATTTGAACGTAACATGTTGTTGGCTTATACTACAGACACCTCAAATACAATCGTATAGCTTTTGAACATCATATAATACACTCAACCATTTATTCAGACACTATACTAATTCTGGGTAGGACCGACCTTGTTCTCAAATCAACCTCAATTGGTGTCCTCAAGATGTTGCAAACCTTCCTCTGTGACTGGATGCCTAATGAAATCTCTGCATATTTTTCCTGTGCACTTTCAAGCTGTAGATCTCCCATTCTACCACATCCCAAAGGTGTTTCATCAGATTCACATGAGGTGATTTGGAAGGCCACTGTCGCTCAGTGAACTCACTGTCATAAAAGTTTGAGACGACTTTTGGTTTGCATTATTACGCTGGAAGTACATATTAGAAGATGGTAAATTGTGGTCATGAAGGGATGCACATGGTCAGCAACACCACTCAAACAGGCTGGGGTATTCAAGCAAATACTGACTGATATTAATGGGCGCAGAGTGCGCCAAAGAACATTCTTCACATCATTACACTACCTCCACTCGCCTAGACTGTCGACACAGCTTCAGGCTGGGTCCATGGATTCATGCTGCTGGTGCCAAATTCTGACCCTAGGTACTGTGAGCCTCAGCAAAATTTAAGATTCATTAGAGCCATCTTCAACTGTCCAGTTTTGGTGAGCCTGTGCCCACTGCAGCCTCAGCTTTCTGTTATTGGCGAACAGAAGTGCAAGTCGAAGTGGTATTCTGCTGTTGCAGCAGATCCACCTCGATGTTTGTCATGGTGTGCATTCTCAGATGATTTTCTAATCTGAGATAACATAGCCTTTCTCAGATCAAAGTCTCCATCTGCAGAATTGCTTCTCATAGTTTTGTATTTGTTGCATCATTCTGATAAAAAAAAATCGCTTGTGAAAATCTCAGATTTTACGCTCACTCACTCACTCGCATCTGGTACAACAATCACTTCACAATGTTCAAAATCACTGACATGATAACTGGTCAAAACTACAAAGACAGTGCAGTGTTTCAGACCTCGATTAATAATGCAAATAATAACACAAAGAAAACAAGTTTACATTCAGTTTTTTAACAAAACAATCCAAATGTTCTAGCTTAGGAAAGTTCAGAAATTTATATTTGAATCACAGCATTCATGTGTCTTGCATTTGTCCACAAGTTTTGGTTCAGGTGATCACCTAATCAGTACCTCATAAGTAGAGTGAGGTGTGTCTGTGTTGGAATTCATCAGATACTGGAATGGAACTGCTGCCTTCCATGTAAATGGCAGGGGACTGTGGTAGCCTAGCGGGTAAGGTACTGGACTATGGACCAGAAGGTCCAGGGTTCAAATCCCACCTCTGCCAAGCTACCACTGTTGGGTCCTTGAGCAAGGCCCTTAACCCACAACTGCTTGGATTGTAAGAGTGTACCAATTGTAAGTCGCTCTGGATAAGGGCGTCTGCTAAATGCTGTAAATGTAAATATGTTTTCCAATGAAACATTGGAAGAGGTCTCATTTCCAGAGCTGTATCTTAATTATTCAAATTATTAAAACATACAGATGGGAAAATTATTCTATTATTATTTATAATTAGAAAGCCTTAAGATTTGTTTATGGAAAGTTATTTTGGCTATGAAAACCTGAACAGTTCGGGTGTTCTAGTATTGTGCTACTTCTTGGGAGAGCAAGTGGCGATGAAAGAGCATTACTGAGAGGCAGTTATCTGTGGAACACCAGAGCCCAGACTGAAAGAACAGGATCTCAACCCTGACAGGAAACAAGGAGGATCAAAAAGGGATTTAGAGTGCTGAGTCCCACAATCTATATTTCTCCCAGAGTGAAGGGAAACCGGAGTTAGACAGGAATAAAGAGGAGACCCAAGAGTTTGTGCCTGAGAGAGACAGAAACAGCTATGGTTTCTAGGCTTTCGATAATTCTCTGTGCATCGGGATAGAAACCACTTCAGAAACAGCGTTCCTGCCTTTCGCTGGCACATAACATCAAAAGCCATTTTCGCTTGGTGTTCCTCAGAGTGCATGTGCATGTCAGAATGTCATAGGGATATCTGCAGTTATGCATAACATCAGCATTACTCAGTCCTCAATGCCACGGCTGGAGCAACGCTCCCAGCAAAGACATAGGACTCCCACCACAAATCTGCACTGAAAGTTCTCTCACCTGCCAGATGGGGTCCCTCTCCTCAGGAAAGATCTGGAAGTATTTCTGTGCTAGCTGCACTGGTGGCAGTGTCTGCAGCTTCAGGTTGGTCCACGTCTGGACAAAGTTCACTAGGTTCTTGAATGTGTACAAGCCCAGGCGGTCGTTACCATAGTTGGAAAGGTGGGTCATAAATATGCTGATCTACATTTTGAAATGAAAGACACACCATTACATATAATTCATGAAGGCAACCTTTCAGAGCTTGGCTATTCTCTATAATGTAGGGCAGTCATGATAGAAGATACAGGAAGAAAATATGGGTACATTCATTCACCAGGGTTGAGACTTACAGGGTTGAGTAACACAGTGAGGAACAGCTCTCCGCCGCTGATGAGTTTGTCCAGCTCTTTGGGGCTTCCAGGGTATTCGTTATAGAAAATGGTATGCGTAAAAAGCCCACAGGTCTGCCTGGGCAACACCTGAGAAGCAGATAGGTATGCATTCTGAGTCACATCTAAGTCGGGGTGTCAGATTCACACAGCACAATCCTACAAATACAGGTCATAGCAGCACAAACCAAAAGGCAGCAGAAAGTCAAGCTCACATGCTTCTGTGTCCTATATTTTTCATGACAAAGTAGGATGGAAAAATGTATTGGGTTAGCCACAATATGCACCAGCGTTTAAGCAGCGCACTGGGGTGGATTAGAAACCAAGTGGAAACTAAGTGACCTCAGCCTAGAAAAATGCTGCTTAAGCATAATAAAGGGAACCACTGGAACTCCACTGGAGATAATCTATAGACTTGAGACAGTGTTCAAGACAGGCTGGAGTCAGGTTTGTGCTAAGAACTAAATGTGGCATGAAAAGGTGTGTTAACAAAATATTAAGTATTAAATGTTGCAAAAAAAGAAAATATTTTCCTAAACTTTATGTGCTGCATCACGCGGCCAGATTCGACCAAGTAGTGTGATTGCTATGCTATTGTTATCTGAGAGTCTTATTTTTATTATTTATGAATAGCATTTATAAATATATAAATAGCAACCAGCTGGGATACCATAGCAACCACCAGCAACACTAGAACCACGAGACAGGAGGTCTAGAATTTGGAAACGACATGTCGACTACGTATGAAACACTTAACAAAAAAGGATGGAAACCACAGAAAAAAGAAAACACCTGGGAAATCACAGCAACACCATAGCAACCACCTAGCAACAGCTAGCTGAATTCATTATCCACAGTCCAGGCTGGGTTCCATGAGGCAGGAGGGCTAGAATTTGGAAATGACACATGTCCACTACATGAGAAACACTTTACCAAAAAAAAAAAAAGGATGGAAACCTCAAACAAATGAAAAAAAACCCACACCTGCGAAACCATAGCAGCACCATAGCAACCACCTAGCAACATCACAGCAACTACTTAGCAACGCCATAGCAACCAATGGGTACACCATAGCAGCCACCTAGCAACATCTTAGCAGCCACCTAGCAACCACCGTGTATACCTACAGTCGGGCACTGCAGAGCTGCAATCACACTCGCATTTTCTTCAGGAAATTCACCTCTGTAGTTTGATTTGGGTTATACCAGATTATAAGCCTTTGGATTATATGGGGTTTCTACATTGATAACCTCAAATGTAACGTGCATTTCATTAACAGACAAACACACTCCTCCTACCCTAACAACAAATGACCGCACCTTTCATGTCTTTACTGAACTCATTATCCACAGTCCAGGCTAGGTTTCATGAGACAGGAGGTCTAGAATTTGGTAACAACACATGTCTCCTACCTGAGAAACACTTAACAAAACAGAATGGAAACCTCAGAAGGCTGAAGAGTGCAAAGACAATCTGGATATTCAACATTTCTGACACAACGGTCTGTGGACAGATGAGACAAAAGTTTTATGAAACGGATGTTATATTAAACAGAAAAATGTCATGGGGCATCAATTGCATCACTTATCCCAATCGAGAAGCATGGTGGAAGAAGCATCATGGTTAGGCCCTGCTGTCCCTGCCTAGTATGTAGTCTGGATAACATAATTTGGCTGAAGCGACTACCTGAGGGAAGTAACTGGATCAGGTGATGACCTGGTGTGAGGGGCTTCCAGATAATTTTTTTGGTTCTGTTCCTGTTTCTGGAGGGGTGCAGTTCAGATGTAGTAGTAACACCAAGTGGTCTTTTCTGCAGAGTGGATGACTATAATTTGCGAGAGTCATGTTGTGGCATAGCTGTACCAGACTGTAAATGAGTTGGTGATTACAGGCTCTTAACACTCTGTAAAAATGCCCCAGCAGCTCTTGTGGCACACAAACTTCCTTAACTGTTTATTTATTTTATATCATTTTTTATTGGTTTAGTGTTTAACGCAATGTCTGCCCTGTGGGTCATATTGCAGGTGGAAGGGGTACACTTAGTGGGAGGAGTTTGTGATGAAGAAGTTTGTAGATGACCGTGTTGAATGCTGAGCAGAAATCTAAACTCTTACATGGGTTCTTGTCTGGTCAAATTGTTGGAAGATAAAGTGAAAACCTGTATTAATGAAGTTATCAGCCTGATGGGCAAACTGCATTGTGTCCAGAAGGGGGTCTGTGATAGCTTTCAACTGAGCTTACAGTCCGTCAAAGGACGTCATTATCACCGATGTTAAGGCAATCGTCCTGTAGTGAGTTAGTGGTGAGAGGCGTGTGTTTTTTTTGTTTTTGGTGCCAGTACTATAAAGCAGGCAGGTACTTAATGTAGCTTGGGCAGCACCGTCACCTCACAGCAAGAAGTTCCTGAGTTCAATCTCAGGTGGAGCAACCTGGGTCCTTTCTGTGTGGAGTCCACATGGGTTTACTCCAGGTACTCCGGTTCCCTCCCACAGTCCACAGACATGCATTAGGTTAACTGACTGTTCTAAATTGACCTGTCCTGACTGTATATGACTGGTCTTTATGTAACCTTGTGTGCCTGTCGCTAAAATGGCCATAGATGCTGACAGCGACGTTAAGTAAATCAAAACAGACAAACAAGTAAACTTTATGTAGCTCCAATGATCTGTTGAAGATCTGAGTGGAAATGGGTTGGGGAAGTGTGTAATCCTGGGCTTTTCAAACCTGCTTTAGAATGTCATTAGCTCATCAACCAGCAGACAATCTGATTTGTTTTTGTAGTTCATAAAGTTTCCAAGGCTTTTCTTCACGGATGCTGGGTCATTATCTGACATCATGCTTTTTCTGGAATAACTCTGTTTAGCTGCTTTCATTTTCTTTGCATCATGCTTCTTGCATTTTAGTGTATTTCTCACAAATAATGTTAATCAATTTTATGTCTGTATGTATCTATCTAGCTCCCTCTTTCCCTCAATAGTCTACATTATGGTACATTTATATACACACATCAGTTACCAGAAGCTAGGGCTGCATCAATGCCACTTTTCTCCTACCGATACTGATACCTGATGTTCAAGTATCTGCCGATACCAAGTACCAATACCAACTCGATCTAACTTAACTACTCGATAGGTGCCTACAACACTACCAGAAGCCCTTATATGGAGCAATTTACGAATGAGCGGAGCGACTACAAGTTAAGGAACTTGATCAGTCTCCCAAAAGTGGCAGCTTGGCAGAGCTGGGATTTGAACACACAGCCTTCAGATAAATAGTCCAGAACCTTGACCACTAAGCCACCACTGTCCACCAAGTTGGATGACGTAACAAGACAACCAAACAAGTGATTCAAAAGTATTCCTTTCAAATTCGCACTTTGAAATGGCCAAGCTGGAAGCCAGACCTTAACTAATTCAGATAGATGTTCATGGAAGAAACCTCATAATGGTCTACATGGTCAGACAAGCAACCAAAGGAAATATTACTGCTTTTAAAATGGGTTCTAAAAGTTATTAACTACTAGGTTTCATGTGTTCAATAAAGACATGAAAGATAAAATGTGTGTTAGCAGCTTAGGCAGAATGTGTTTGTCTATACATTAGATGTTTCTAATGGAGTTTACAGTTTTAAAAGACTGAAAAATTGCCTCTCAAAATACATACAATCTCACAAATTTTCACTTCATACTATTTTATGTTAATGGTTCATAGGGTTACATGAGCCATCTCCAGTTTTTATGCTTTTAATGTTAACGGTACACAGCAATAAGATAAAAACAAGAACTATGCTCCATAAAGAGGAACAGATTGCAGTGTTTCCATACAGTGGTTCTCGAAATCCTTTCTGGTCTATCCACTGTATAGTTTGCAATTCCATTTTCCATGCACATCCATGGGATGTTTAAATACAGCAGTAATCAAAAAAATGACTGACGCATTGACAGTGTGAAATATTTATGAGCATCACGTGTATCCATACCATTTTCACTAGGAGAACAATACACAAAAGCAATCAATAAAGATGGGTGATAGCTCCAAAATTGCATTATAGTGGAAGCCTCATTTATTCACATCTGCCAATATAGATTAGGAGGTTCCAAAAAAATACATTCATGATGCAACCGTGGTCACCACGAATGACGTAGACAATGGAGGGGAAAAGGAAACAAAAATATCAGAAAAAGATTGAGACAGATAATCTGAGAAAAAGAAACACATTTTCTGAACAGGACACTAAAATTCCTGTTGCTGTTGTGAATGCGTATATAAAGTGCAAAAAGCCATAGTACAGGAAAAAGAGGACAATGTTGATATTATTAAATAATACAGAATTACACCTTTCATGATTGTACCAGGTTGAGTCTTCTGGAGGGTCAGCCTCACACAAGCATGATTCCTGCCAGCCATGCAATGGACTGGTGTCCATTGTCCCATACCAGTACCCAATGCTCGTTTGGTATAGGTAATCTGAATGAAGTGCCAGATTGCTGCTATGGCTCAAGCGTAAGGAGGGTCACACTAAATACTTGCCACTGTAGCTTATACAAGCTGTTTTTACTTTTCTCATTTTTAAAATCGCTACACATTTTGTATATTTTCGGTGCATTCTAATTAGAGGGACTGTAAAATAATGACATAGGGGTCATTATACCATGCTAAAAACAATGATATACCGTATTTTTCCGGACCCTTAAAGCGCACCGGGGTATAAGACGCATTGAAATGAAACAAAACTCTTAAAGTTCCGTCAGAAGCTCAGTTTGGTCTTTACCTGGCGCAGGGCGTCTTCTTGCTTCCTCCACTTCCGTATCATTGATGCGTAATGTGAATTCTCTCGCAGCTGCTCTATGTCCATGTTGTAATGCGTGGACTGATAGCGTTGTGTTTGGAAAATCCGCTTCGAAAATGAAGATGAATGAATGCACGTACCATAATGCTGAAGCACATACCGTATTACTCCGTGATGCGCGACTACGTTTGCCGTAGCTTCGTAACTTACCAAGGCCGTGCTAAAAACATTTTGGACAGGATTGATTGAGCGACGTGTACCATCTACAATCGGTTCTAAGGTCAGAAGGCTCAACCAGACTTAAATCATACATTAGACACACCGCATTTTAAGGTGCACTGTCGATTTTTGAGAAGTTACAGGATTTTAAGTGCGCCTTATGGTCCGAAAAATACGGTAATCTAATCTAACAAAGGCCTAAGAATTTTGCACAGTACTGCATATTTTTGGCTTGCTTCTTTTTTTCTGCACATCTCTTACTACTGAAAAGGACAGTGTTTGTTACTGGGCCTGGCTACAGATATTTCGCTGCCAATTCTATCTGAACACGGTTTACTTGAAAAGAGCAAAAGATTAAATACTGACATTTCACATTTTTCATTTCAGACTTAGTTTAGTACGTACATATGCCATGACATTAACTACTTTTCTTTACAAGCAGCTAACTACCTGTAGTTAACTAACTAATGTTTATTTCCCCCGTCTCAGTTGTTCTTCCTTCTTCTCCCTAGAAACAATGAGTGTGTTTACATGCACTTCATAATCCGATAACTGGATTATAGAAAATCAGATTGCCAGTATTCCCATAAATGAGGTTACATGCACTGGGGACTTGGGTAATCAGATAATGGCAAAACTCTGGGACTCAATAATCGGAATTCTAGGCAATAATCAGATTTCTACTTTGCAACCATCTGATAATCTCACAGAAGTATGTGATGTAAACTTCAAACTTTAATGACTCAATAATTAAATTCTTCTCTTCCTCGAACATATACTGTGTCTTCGCCCAAAATTTTTTTGCAGGTGCTGCATTTAATTCCAGGGTTGCCAAGTCATAAGAGAAAGAAGCAAACAGGTTTTTTTTATTCGATAGACAATCTGATCTAAGAAATTGGAGCATGCTGTTTACATGACCATTTGAATAGTCAGATATCTATAGAAATCATAGAGAAATTATTATGCAAACACACTCAATGTTATGCAGAACAAAACACATTTAAAAAGGCAGATAATGCCAAAAATGTTAAAGTAATAGCAATAAGGTGTGGTGAGGAGTGTTTTTACGATAAAAGTTGCACCTAGGGGGACAAGACGGACAGGTGCCTGCCACAAAATTTCTACTGGCATGTTTAGATTCTGAATGACATCACTGTGTGGCATCACATCCCACTGCCATGCAAAAAGAAGTAAATACCTAAAAACAGGGTTCATGTAGCAAAGATGCAGTGGGCTTCTTAAAACAGTGCTTTGAAGCAGCACATCTGTCTACAGAATGTCATTAATAGACTTTCTTGCGTGCAAAATAATGGTAGGGCTGGAGGTGGGTACAATCAAAGAGCTCGTGGGGGCTCTGAGTGCGGTTTAATTGTTTACCATTACAATAGACTGTTAGCTGTCTGGGATTGAATTGGTGATTAGCTTGAAATTAGCCCTTAGGAAAACCTGCAAAAAAAAAAAACTCACTGGTTTGCAAAGTTGCAACAAATATTTGTGTCTTCTTGCTCTCTGTTTAGCCCAAGCGTCCATTCAAGCCCGTCATGTTTGTTTATAACTGGATGCAGTTTAGCATACACAGGCTGGTTGGGCCAAACAAATATTGCATACAAGTTCATTTTTGCTGTCTTTGGCCCTTTGCCACTGTGGCTGAAGGATTCAAGTAGCGTTTAGTAGCGCCGGATCAAATCAGCCGCTTAGCAAAGAAAAACTGTATGAGCACCGAAGAAACTGTTCATGTGAAAGGCGAATGCGGCACATTTTCATTGGTTCTATAAACATTACAGTGTTATTACAATTTCATGTAGTAGTGTATAGTTAATAATTACAGTGGGCAAAAAGTAGTTATCACCACTGAATGTGCAAGTTCTCCTAACTTAGAAAGAGAGAGAGGTCTGTAATTTTCATCACAGGTACACTTCAAACTATGAGAGGACAAAATGAGAAAAAAAAAATCCAGGAAATCAAATTGTAGGATTTTTAGAGAATTAATTGTAAATATGGTGAAAAACAAGTATTTGGTCAATAACAAAGTTCAATACTTTGCAACATAACCTTTGTTGGCAATAACAGAGGTCAATGTTTCCTGTAAGTCTTCACCAGGTTGGCACACACTGTAGCTGTAGCACACACTTTTGGCCCATTTCCCCATGCAGATCTTCATCTAGAGGCAGTGAATGTTTTGGGGCAAACACAGACTTTCAACTCCCTCCACAAATGTTCATGGGGTTGAGGTATGGAAGACTGGCTAGGCCACTCCAAGACATTGGAAATGCATTTAAACGGAAGCACTCTTCGTTGCCCGGAGCGGTGTGTTTGGGATCATTGTCATGCTGGAAGATCCAGCCACGTTCCATCTTCAATGCTCTCACTGATGCAAGGAGGTTTTGGCTTAAATCTCACAATTTACATGGCCCCATTCATTCTTCCTTAACACGGGATCAGTCGTCTGTCCCCTTGCGGAAAAACAGCCTCAACGCATATGTTTCCACCCCATGCTTCACAGTATTTATGGTGTTCTTGGATGCAAACTCAGCATTATTTTTCCTCCAACCACGACGAGTTGAGTTTCTATTTTGGTTTTTCATTGACCAATGATATTCTTCCCAATCCTCTTCTGGATCATCCATATGCTTCTCTGGCAACTTCAGACGGGCCTGGACATGTACTGGCTTAGCAGGAGGCCAGCCTGGCACTGCAGGATCTGAGTCCCTCTCGGCGTAGTGTTTTTACTGGTGGTAGCCTTGTTTACTTTGGTTCCAGCTCTCTGAGGCATTCATCAGGTCCTTCGTGTAGTGCGGGATTTTGCTCAACGTTATCATGATCATTGGGACTCCACGGGATGAGTTCATTAAGATCTTGCATGGGCCCCAGATCAAAGTGAGTTATCAAGGTCTTGTATGTTTCCATTTTCTTAGTTGCTCCCACAGTTGATTTATTCCACCCCACCTGCTTGCATATTGTAGATTCACTCTTCCCAGGCTGCTGAAGGTCTACAATGTATTCCTGGTGTCCTTCAACAGCTATTTGGTCTTGGCCATGGTTGAGTTTGGAGTCTGGACTGTTTGAGGATGAGAAGGTGTCTTTTATGGCAGATAACAAGGTCCAAATACTTATTTCCACACATTGATTACAATTAAATCTTTAAAAATCCTACAAATGATAGCCTGGATTTTCAGTTGTCTCTCATAGTAGAAGTGTAACCTATGATGAAAATTACAGACCTCTCTCCCACTTTATAAGTAGAGAACTGCATATAAGTGGCTGACAAAAAAAAAAACAACAAAAAAAAAAAAAAAAAAAAAAATACTAGTTTGCCCCCCACGTAGGCATGGTGAGTGAAAGATGATTTGTCAGCCTGTTGGTCCTTCAAAGAAGACTGACAGAAGGATTGATTGACATCCATCGACTTGAATATTAATGCTGTTAAGTTATGCTTATCTGTCATCTAACCATATCCTCCATGCCAAAAGAACCTTTAAACTCCTGTGGTTTTATTTATTTATAATAACAGCTCCCAAGGGCCTACATACCACACACACACACACACACACACACACACAAACCACACACAATATGCACACCCAACCACTACTTAAGGTTCCTATTATAGTCTGTAATGGTATGCTATCTGCCTAGAAGCAAAACAAAAAAACGGTTATAAAACTTTGACTTTCATAAAGCTTTGCCAGAACTTGCTTTCGGGATCCGGATCAAACCACTATGAGGAAAAAACTGTTTTTTTCTTTTACAAAAACCTTCCTGCCTGGCCAGATAAGAGTGCAAACATTAAGACTTTTAAAAGGGAAAACCTGTGGTGGGACTGAGAGAGAATTAAAATGAGCACAAAATCCAGCTGGTTGAAACAGGAGTTGCTGATAAAACTGCTTATTTTTCACTGTAGCCATAATCCTTACAAAAATTCTAATAAATTATAAAGGAAACTGTCTTATCCCAGACGCTGTGGGCTGTAAACAACTGGTGTTTTTTATACTGGACTACCTTACAGTTGTGACTGCTTGATCGTTAGTTCAAACGTGAACTAGAGACTGTTCTAACTCGTCGATGTGTTTAGGGACTTTTTTGTGTGCAGTTACTCATGTATTTGTAACAAGCTGTAAATGGCGTCGTAAGTGTATGTGCCTGTCCTATGTAAGTAGTTAACTCCCTTTGGTGTGTGCCCCCACTACCTACATATTCCTCTGTAATCTATAACCAATTAACTGGCTTTAAACTGATTACATTCACTTGTTGAGTCTCTGAAAAAGGTCGGGCTTAAAGCCTAAATAGTGTAGGAGCACTTCACGGCTTCCAACAGACTAAAAATGTGTAAACATGCAAGCTTGCAAAAGTGATTCTGACATGGGGACCGGTGCTGAACGGCCCTCGAAAGGAAACATGTCGGAGCACCAATGTTCTGGTCCTACAATTAAAAAATTCCCGAGTTTGTCGTTTTGAGGTGAGGAAACGTAATGGCGCACTGAGACTATGCGAATGGCCACAGCACGGTTTGATGCGTTTTGCTTGTTAGCTGGATAATGACAGTGGCTTAGCAGAGATAGTATCCTATATTTGGCCAGGCTTAGCCAAGTCCTATTTAGCATTCAGGTGGCTTCAACAAGTCTGGAGCGTTCTGTCTCTGGGCAGGAAAATAGTAGCTAAAAAGAGAGCCAGCTTTAGCAAGGTGAAGCCTGTTGAACATGCTAACATTTTTGCATTTGCAAGCAAAAGGTCTAAAGAAGAGCGTGAATGAGTGATGTAGTGTTTGCATCAGAGATGCATTTATTCTTCTTTATTAAGATAAAGATAGCCTTTTATATCCCACAGGGGGAAATTATCTTGTTACGGCACCAGAAGGCAGAAACAGAATAACGACAAGTATACACACTATTTATTTAATGTGTTATTTTAATTTATTAATAATTTAATGTATTATTATTCAATTATCAACTTATTGTTCTTTATTCAATGTTATATTTCTGAATAAAGACATGGAAATGTTTTTTTTTTTAAATCCCGATTCATGATTAACGACAAAAAGAATCGACCGATGAAATCCAATTATTAAAATGTAATCGTTAGTTGCAGCCCTAAAACAGGCATAACTTTACTCACGACAGCGGCATTGTCATTTTACTGTTGGATAAGCATTGCAGTACAGAAAGTCTGAGTCAATCTTACATTATGCCACTGTGGACGAAGCCTCTGCGGAGCGGCGGGTTTCAGATGGGGATATTCTTCCGTACTGTCACCTTGATTTTGCCCCACCCTTTCTTCCAGGCCTCGTAGAGTTGGCATGTGGATGGGTAGACACCCGAGTGGTGAGGAGCCAAGCGTATACATATTAAGTGGGGAGCCATGTTCCTGGGGGAGAAGAAGGTAAAAAGATGTCGTCAAGCGGTAAATAGACGGCACGTGAAATTTCAGGCATTTAAGTTTTTGGGAGGAACTAGACTTTCGATTTTTCGGCTGACAAGACAAACACTTAAGTTGGAAGCAAGAAGTGGGAACTGGGGCAAACAAAGGCTTGGGACTCCATTACCCACATAGTATGATTTTTATGCAGTCCCTCACACCAAGCATGATGCGTTTTTTGTCTAAACCTCTGTCCACCCATGTTTGCTTTCTTGCTTTTCCCTTCTTAATGTGTACACAGAGAGGTCGCCGTGTCTTGTTCAACATGTCAATTTAAAAAAAGACAAAAGACACGAAACGAAGATGAGTGCAGGAAGACTAGAGTTTGGTTTTGTGGGCATGAACAGATTAGAGCACAATTAAATAAATAAAAAAATGGTACACGGGTCCCATCAGTCATTACCAACTACACAGTAGTACTGAGAATGATCCACCACCAAGTAATACTGATCGTGGGGGTAATGACCATTAAGAACAGAGTCCCATGAGACTAAAAGAGAAACAGATGGACTACAGTACAGTTTAACTAGAACTACAAAATCTTCTTATGTTAAGTGGAACTTAGCCATAGAATGGAAGCTAGGAATTGTTAACATTGCCATTACGTTATTTGCAGGTGGGTTTAGAATAAGCGCATACAGTGTTAGCAATAGATGCATCCAAAACTGAACCTACGACCTGCCCTGGCCTTGCATTCCTTAACCATGGCTTGGTGGGTGCCAACCTAAACATATACACTAAATAACTAATGATTATGAAAATGAAAATGTGCACTGCTGGGACTGACAAATCGACCTATAGATCATAAGGCAGGGAGCACAAAAATATCATTGTGTTTCCTTTGAAGAAAAAAAGCAAAGTTTAAGAGTAAAAAAAAAAAAAAAAGATTTTAGCATTCAGTGTATAATTCCCACAGACCTCACAATTTAAGTCAAGTTTATTCTCTTGGATGCACTTGAAACTGCTGGAGGAATACCAACGGAGAACAATTGGCTGGTCAGGTGACTGACTAACTCTTGTGGTAAAGCAATTCTTTTATCAGTAGGTAGCATGAAAATGATCAAACAAACTATTCTCAAAGTGCTGCCAAACAATCACCATTTCCTATGTTCCTACATGAGTCACACTGGACCAAATGATATCCTTAGGAAGGAAAACCCCTTGAACTAAATATGGTGATGCCCAGAACCATCACTACCTAAAGCAAATCAATTTGAAATGAACAGGAGGTAATGCTAAACACTGTAGATCTTAAACAGGGAAAATACTAGTGAAATAAAATACTTATTTTCATTTTAAAATACATATATTCAACATGAAGTTATAACTTGGTCAATGTGATAGAAGTACCCAAAATATCTGGAATACTTTCAGAAAGCCGTACCACAAAATGCTGAGTTTCTGAGGAGCAAAGGTAGGCAGAGGATCTCCAGTTCATCAACAAATCGATGAGAAAATTATTGTAATGTTTTAAAACAGTGGTCCACAAAGGAAGACTGGAAGGGATTTACATATTTCAGTCCTAACGTCTTCTGATTTGCCTCGTTTTGCACTGTCTTTTTGAAAAGGCATGGACGTCCCTGAAAAAGATGTCGTCTGGAAAGTAGTTTTTGTTGCTCTACAATCTCACTGTACTTTTCTGTATTCATGCTGCCATGAAAGAACTGACAATGACCTTTGCCAAGGGCACTGACCCAACCCCATACCATGACAGAGCCTGGCTTTTGGACTTGTTGCAGTCTGGATGGTCTTTTCGTCTTTGGTCCACAGCACACAGCGTCCATTTCTTTCAAAAAAGAACCTCTGGAATATTGATTAGTCGGACCACAATACACGTTTCCACTGTGTGATGGTCCATCCAAGATGCCCCCCCAAGTCCAGAGACCTCGGTGCCATTTCAGGACATGGATAACATAAGGCTTCTTGTTTGCACAGTAAAGTTTTCAGTGGCTGTTTCAAGTAATTCCTTGCCCATGTGGTTCTATCAGCTATTGTTTAATGGCAGTTCTTGATGCAGTGCCGTCTGAGGGATTGGAGATCACAGTTGTTCAGTTTAGGCTTGTGCTTTTGCTCTTTATGTACTGAAATTCCTCCAGATTCCTTGACTTGTTTAATATTATGCACTGTTGGGAAAGAAATATGTAAAGTTTTCATTCATTCTCTCATGCATTTGTTGATAAACTGGAGATCACCTGCCATCTTTGCTCCTCACAGACTCAACCTTTAGTGGATACAGCTTTCGTACCAGATCATGATTATAATCATATGTTGATATCACCTGTGTCAAAGCACACCATTACTTTTTTTTTTTTTTTTACCTCATTACTAGACCTAAATTGCCCCCATCCAAACTTTTTTTGGAATGTGTTGCAGGCCTGAAATGCAGGAATGGATGTTTATTAACAAATGAAATGAAGTTGACCAGAAAAAAAACACTGTACTTTTTTTTAAATTTACATTTTCCATGCTGTCCCAACTTTTTCTGATTTGGGGTTGTTTTTTTTACATTAAACCACAAAACCATAAATAGTTCATTGGTGTACATTTCCTTCTCTTGGGATTTTAAAATCATAACAATATGCACTCTTTCATTAGAAAAAAAAGTCGACTTGAAGCTTGTCAGTGAACTCTGAGGGCAATAAATAAATGTTCCTTAATCATAACCGAGGTAAAATGTTAAATTAATTGTGATATTGATTTGAGGTCACATTGCCCAGCACGAGGCTATCCCGTAACAGCCCCCCCAGCTGCCTCACCTCTGCAAACTTGCGATTGAGCAGCATCTGTTCAGCCAGCACAGACTGATTGTGGAAAAGATGGGGCTGCATGTGACTCCACATGTGAGGGAACCACCAGAACTCCTTACTGTAGGAAAGGAGAAGGTCATCACCCAGGTCTTCCTCATCAGTGCCTGAAAAAGAGGAAACACACATACACACAAACAAAAAAATGCATTAACATTTCTTTTCTCACACCCGACGCAAGCCATCAGCAATACTCTTACCAGCATGAAAGAACTTTCCAGAGAAGCCCAAGTTGAAGGTGAAATTTGGGACATAAGTTCGGAGCTCCATCTGCGTCTCCAGGAGGGCCTTCATGATAAATGAGAAAGGATTTACAAGCCAGCACAGACAACGAATCATTCCCACATGACTACAGTACAGCTGTAACCTTGCCTCTCATGCAGAAAGTGGTGGGGGTGAGACTTGGGCTGTTGTGTACTTAAAAGCACAAAGTGGCACAAACTGTTAGGCTGCATACAGTGGTGTCCCATTTGAGTGGGGAAATGTGATTTCCCCACACAACTGTGAGACAGATCAGGGAGTGTATTCATCTAGCCTCTCAGAATTACTCCTAAAATCTAATTAAAATGCACTTATGACTACAGCGACTCCCAATTCAGAATTAGAATGCTGTGTGTCCTATCAAGATTCCCAGGGCCTTAGGAGGAGAAACAACCCCAAATTACCACTCGTCCTCCAGCGAGACAAAACATTAACAGCTAAGTGTATATATGAATGAAATGTTAATAGCATAATGCATATCTAAGCAATCCGTAAGACTGTTGTCGCAGAATTGGAAGGCGAATTAAAGGGGATCAGGCGTTTGCTATTTATGTTCCTAGTGTGTGGAACAGCCGACCATTTGTCAAGCGCCAACAGATCGCATTAAAGACAGGGTTAAACTTTTTTATATGGATTAGTGTTTGAATAAGGCAGGCCGTGGTTATTTTAGATATCGAGCTGTTGTGTCTTATTGTGGGCTTTTTACTGATTTTTATTTATGTTATGTTATGTCTATGACCTTCTGACGTTAAAATGTTGTGATGTTTTGATTTTGGGTCAACTTCTGCTGTTATAAAGT
>JAJAGP010004453.1:0-49623 GCA_025084515.1 Ancistrus triradiatus | reverse complement strand
TTTTTAGCAGTCTGAGTGTATAACAGTGAGCTATTAACTGCAAACAAATACATATTATTTTTCGTGAATAACCCAAATTAGTTATTATACAGTACATTTAGTGACATATAGTTTGGTGTAACTTTCTTTCCATCAGCAACAAAACAACATGTTTATTTCATAATCTCAAATTTTAAAGACTTTGGATTGAGACATACCAGTGCCTGTCTGAACAGAGGGTCGTGTGCAGTATCTGCAAATTTGCCATATCAGAACATAGAGGGCCAAAAGTAATATAATGACTGAAATCACAAAAATACTGTACTTAACTTCCTGTGAGAATGGTATCAGAATATCCCACAAGGATTTCAGCAGTGTAGTGAGGGACGACATGTTCCCTTGCCATGTACGGCTTCATGGAGAAAAAGAGAACAGTGTTATCTACTTCTTTTGTGTTAAGAGTGTTTTGATGCAATTTAATGTGTATGGATGTTAAGTCATTAGAATACTTTCTGCTTGAGTTCTAATTGTTCTAGAAATTATGTTAGCTAAAAGAGAGAGAAAAATATGCATATATAGTAACAATTAGGGCTGGGTAAAATATATTTTTGCATTCATGGTGGAATATACTGTCTAAAATGTACAATACATTACACTTTGCAAAACCATTTTGACTTTAAGTATGCATTACTTGTTATCACACTTAAACATATTACATGTACAAGTGAAACCAAATTGTTTTGTCTTACTCATCACCATTAGTCAATGTCATGTTTTTTGAGGCTAAGGCACAGGTAATTTCTGTCTGTGAGGTACTGGCATCATAGCAGATGGTAAATTAGGACATTTACAGAAAGTTTGAATTTTGATGTTACACCATTTACACCCGTCAACCATAACATTAAAGCCACCTCCTCATTTTTACACTTGCTGTCCATTTTATCAGCTCCACTTGGCATACAAGTGCATTTTGTAGTTCTGCAATTACACTGACTGCTTTTATAATTAGCAATTTGGCAGTTGCTTGTATCCAGAGCAACTTACAAACTGTGCAGTTGATTGCACCATGATGCAAGTGTTTGATGATCTGCAAGTATTCATTACCAGTCAGACCAGATACGAATGCTGATCATAGACTAACAAGCAAGTTAACAGTTTGACATTGCGGTCACATATAATAAATACTAGGAGCAGGTTTGTAGTTCTGGACCAAAGCAAAAATGTACATAACATGGAGCAGATGGAACATTTAATGGGTGGAGCACTAGAACAAGAGTTTTAAACTTAACCCTGGCTGCAACAGGAACCTGGTGGAGTCATCTCAGTAAAGAGAACAATTTGGTAGGTTGTTAACTAGGTGTACTGAATGATACTCGATATAATGGGCAGGTTGTTGGATTATTTGTGTTAATAAGTGTTAACACAATGGTGTTAACTTAATCCTCGGTAGGTGGTTTGAATTTTAAAGTGAAGCGATGAGCATGGGTTTGCTCAACCTTTGCTGGATTACAGAAGGATGACTGAATGTTGGTCACCTTTTATGCTAAATGGGTCATGAAACTCTCAGCTGTAAGAGAGGATGTTAGCTCAGAGGATGCAGCAGGAGGGCTGAATAAGGAATATTATGTCCCAGTCTAGGGCTGAGAGAACTCAGAAGAATACATAATACGCAATCTACATACAATTAGCACCTAAAATCTAAGGGAACAAAGCAAGACAGGCTCAGAACAAGCAGAAATTGCTAAACAGAATCAGAAGTACACAAGCAAACACGAGCCAATGCAAAATGTGCAAAACAAAGTGAACTTTAAAACAAGTGAAATGGGTTTAAAAATGAGTATCAAAATGGGCATGAACCTTGTTCATGAAGCTAACTGGTGCTCTTAACATCTCAAAACATGGAAGCACCACAGTCACATCAGTGACCTCTGACATGCTCAGGCTCAGCCCCGAGAGAGAGAGAGAGACAGAGAGACAGAGAGAGAGAGAGAGAGACAGAGAGAGAGAGAGAGAGAGAGAGAGACAGAGAAAGAGAGAGAGACAGAGAGAGAGACAGAGAGAATCTGAAAATTAATTTCATTTGGTTGTATACTACGCCCTTTCTTCTTTATCTATTTCCCAAAGGTGCTCTATTGGGCTGGGATCCGGTAACTGTGAAGGCCATTTGAGTACAGTGAACTCATTGACATGTTCAAGAAACCAGGCTGTGGTGTTTAAAAATGCTCAGTTGGTGTTAAGGGGCCCAAATTGTGCCAAGAGAATACCCCTCCACACACCATTACACCATCAGTACCAGCCCAAATCCCTGCTTTCATGTTATTTATGCTAAATTCTGACTCTACCATCCAAATGTCACAGCAGAAATCAAGCCTCATCACACCAGGCAACAGTTTTCCAATCTTCTATTGTCCAATATTTTGGACAGTTGCCTGTTTATAGCTGAAAGGCATGGCACCCAGTGCTGGTCTTCTGCTGCTGTAGCCTGCTTCAAGGTTTGACATGTTCAGAAATGCTCTTCTGCGTACCTCGGTTGTAAAAAGTGGTTATTTCAGTTACTGTTGCCTTTCTATCGGTCTGCCCATTCTCCACTGATTTCTGGCATCAACAAGGCATTTTTGCAATGATAGCTGCTGCTCATATACACTCACTGAACCATGGAGTGGGTCGAATATGAACATCCCAGTAGATTTCTGAAATAGACCAGCCAGTCTACCATCAACAACCATGCCACATTCAAGGTCACTTAAATCACCTTTCTCCTCCATTCTGCTGCTAGGTTTGAACTAGGTTGTCTTAACCACAACCACATGCCCAAATACATTCGGTTGATGGCATGTGATTGGCTGATTAGATATTTGCGTTAACAAGCAATGGAACAGGTGTACCTATTAAAGTGGCTGGTAAGTGTGCAGTAAATTGCATTATAATTTGTATAGCGAGATACAGTAGGCAAGACATAATATTATAATATTAATATTATTTTAATATTATTAATAATATGAAGTATTGTCCAGATTGAGAACCACTCGTGCAATAATTATCACCTTTATTTAGCCTGAAAAGTTGTCATAATTATTGAAAAAATTGTTTGCAAATCATTTCACAGAAGGTTTAGTCCTTTACCTTTCAATACATTACTTATGCTTGTGTTTCATGTTTTTTTAAATACTTTTTTTTTCTTTCAATTGTGAAGGCGTATAAATACTATTTAATTACTATCCAACCCTGATCACAGTTCAACAAACAACAAATATTTTAATTGTTACAAATTTGGCAAACTAGAACTTTTCTTTCTATGAGAACTGAAGAAACCAAAACCTTACCTCTGTAAGAATTCTACATCCTAGTTCTCATTAGGCTTTAACACAGCTTCATCTTGTATCTGTCCTCTATAGTCTGACTGCAAGAATCAGCTGACAGTTGATCAGCAAACACAAAGGAAAACCAGTTAGAGCACTTTATTTATCAGGTTGGAACGCTTCTCCTTTCCTCCCCCATTAATGAACTCAAGTAGAAGATAAGAAGCATTTGTGTACCAATTTTAGCTATTTGCATGTTCATCACTCTGCTATATCCATAAAATAGTACTCATTAGATATCGGTATCCCCCTTCTAAGTTTATCATACAAATACAATATACACTATATAAATACATTATTAAAGTTAGGCTTCAATATGAACATATTCATTTATTTTCATAATAGTATAACTGTATTAATAATAGTATTGTACTTTGTAAATGATTTGTACAGTACTTTGAGTGAAGGGGATTAAAATGATTAATATTTAATTGAAACACTAAACATTCACCACCACACCCAAAGAGCACTGGAGACTTGAGAACCTCTGGTGACGCAAAAACACAGAACACACAGATTGCAACCTGAATTTCAGACATTGGGGAACCTCAGAACCTGGACTTAATAAAGTTAATGATCCACCGAACTTGCCGTTAGTGGTACCAATAACCCAAAATGCATCTCTATGAACAGCAGACTGACTTCACCAAAGACAGGATATGAATCGAATTGTTCAATAGGTGGTTAAGGGCTTCAGAAGAATGTATTTAGCTGGCACATGAGCTTCTAAAATATGGGAAGTTGTGGATCTATTCATTACAAAGCTGAGTTTCTCTCTGTACATCATGAGAATGAAGTCCTGAAATCCCTGAAAGTTTTGACAGTCTTCATACATATGTTATCATTGTTTTATACAGTATAATTATGTTTTGCTTATGAGTATGAGCAAACGCTTTACAGAATAGCCAATAAATAAGTGCCATTAATATAAATGACACTTGCAGTGTTTCTGTCTAATCAGAGGAAAAATATAGTCTGACAGATCAATAAAATGTTGTAATTAAACTAATATTGTATTTATTGTAAATTAATGTTAAAATTGTAAATAAATGCAGCTGGTCACAACATGAACAACAAACACAGTTTATTATAATCTACTCAGCACTGCGTCAACAAATAAAAGAAAAGCAAACAGAGCAGGCTGTGTATGAGTAAAGTGTTTTGTTGGTTTTAGGTTTGTTTGCTGGAGAACATGTGACCTATGACAGCCATTTTCCCACTCACAATGAATAGCAAACATGTCTCTCAGGAAGTTTAATACACATTTTAAGTAACACCCAAAATATGCTATTTATAGAAAATGTCAGGTATTTCCAGCAATAAGCTAGAATTGAGAGATTAGCCTTAATGTCTACTAAAAGCAATGAAAGAGGTCATACTGCATATTAATTGAAAATTTTCCGGTATTAATTCTATCACATACTTTTCTATTTTTCTAACTTATAATCTGAACCCTTAACAAACTACGCAATCATCTAATAAATGACATGCAAACCATGCAAAGCCAAAAAAAAAAAAAACAACAACCTTATGCAGTGTCACACCATTAATTTCCATCAAGAGCTGAACAAATTTTTAGCCGAGATCTTGTATTGCCGATGAGATAGTTGAATCGCACTGTAAGGTCTTCTCCAGCACATCCCAAAGACTTTCAATGGACGTTTCTGACTGCATGACCTTTTCTATTGGTCCAATCTTTGAATTCCATACTAAACTGAAGCAAATTTTTCAATTATTCTCTGTAACAAGTGTTTTCATATGTCCACATGGCTGTTTACTCCCAATCCTGTGAGTTCTCATCACATTGTGCCAGTGGAAATGACCTTTCCTTAACTCCTTTCCTTAAGCTGTGAGTTCTACTATTGTATTTTTTGGTACAATTTTACTTCACCAAGCGTTTAACTCAGCAGTCAGTTTAACTGTTTAATTTATCGCTTCTCTTGTTTAAACACATCCACTTTAACTCAATAACAGGCTTGTTAATGAGCAGAGTAGTTGGATCAAGTGTGTTGGGAGTAGGAAAACACTACAACATGCAGAGCAGTGGGGTACCAGGACCAGGATTGAGAAACACTGGTTTAACTAATCTCCAAGCATAGTCATTCAAGATTTTTTTCCAACCACATTTCTTCTGCTAAGTTGATGGGTCACCACTATCCTTGGAAGCTGTAATAATGTGTTGGACAGTTCTTAACCCAATTCCAGTCATTTCAGCAATCTTAAAAAAACCTTTGTTGCTTTCTTTGCTTGATGCAGGGCAGTAATTTTGATGCTTTTGAAATGCAGTAAATCTCGTCCTCCATTAATCTTGACATACTCATCTCTCGCCGATGGCAGGACGGATTTTTCTCGATGCACTTTACCTCGAAAAGCCGCCAACCTCGACTCTCGCCCTTGCCATTCTTGAAATGTGACAAACGTCTTGACAGCAATGACATTCTACCCCGTTAAGCAACCAAATTTTCAGCCGTCCGGTCGGGAGGCGTCACTTTAATCCTACTGACAGGGTCGTCTTCCCTGATCTCTCCTCAGCTGGAAGCTCACCTTGCTGGCAGATGTTGACCCTGCTCACTCTGCTGATGCCTCACTGATAATTGTTGTTGCTCTGCTGATGTGTTAATCTCATCATCAGTCTATTAGTTTTAAAGCATGCGATTGACACGCTGACGTGCAATTTTAAACAACCAGAACTTGCAACCCCAGATGATGTCCAGGCCCTTTCTGTTATTCATTGCAGACTGGACTTCATGCGCTTTGCATCACAGAAACAATCGTCAATCATGGACCATTTCTCAAATTTGCGTAAATGAATAGAAACTGTACATGTACGTACATGTTTATGTATTGTACGATCGTGCGAGCTGCTAAGTAAAACACGTTACGTCAGCATCAGGTATGAATGTCACTGCCTTTGTCTAGTTTGTTGTAACCTCGATAAATCGCCAAACTCGCCATGAAACAGTAGTAGGTGAGATAACGAGGTTACAAATGTATATATTCAAAGGCTCCAATTTGGTATTTTGTGCTTAATCCAAATGGTGGCTCTTTTTGGGCAGGCAATGCATATTGTACTTGTCTATTGCTACTCTTTTCTTTCTAAACAGCATCACCAGGGTAGAGGTTCACCAGTGTAATGTAGAAATGAACCATGGTCCTTCTCTGTCAAGCTGCCAATCACAGCCAAGATGGAACTGATGCTCTCTTCCAGACTCAACGGTGCCTGTAGAAGGAATAGTAAATTGGAATAGTGCATTGGAATTCTCATTTTAAAAGCTTACAAAAGAAAGCCATAGTACAGTATTGTAGATTATACAGTATAGGGTTGGAGTAGTGTGAGTGTGGCCCTACATTTGGATAGAATGAGGTTTATTTCAGAGACTCTAAAAGTGACTTTGTCTGAAGTGACTCCCAATTTTACATATTACATTCTGAAGTGCACTACAGAGAACTGTTTGATTCCACCGCAAAGCTACAACTCTCATACTGAGCAGTAGATGGAAGGGCTTACCTCCGGTCCTCCCATATCCGTGCGCACCCAGCCAGGATGAAGTGCCATACACAGTATACTGTCTGCCTCCAGGTCCACTGCCATACATCTAGTGATCATGTTCAGTGCACTCTGCCACAGAGGTCAAACAGCAAAGCTTAAAGCCTACTTCAAACAAAATGTCTTTCACATATTTTGCTGAATGCACATAATTTGCTTTTTGAGGCACTACAGAATAGCAAATCCATTCTTAGTAGAGGCTGTACATCCATATTAGTCTAGCATTATAGTAACTTTCTATAGTAACTAGCAAAAATTGGTAGTGCATCAAAAACACAAGCTACTGGATATGTACACTAAATAGCCAAACGCTGTTAGTATGGGGTATTTTTTTATCCCGTCTTTGCTGGTGCAACAACCTTCACCTTTCTAAGAGGGCTTTCCACTAGAATTTGGAACATGGCAGACAATAAGCCCTGATTCATTCCAGTTAATTTCAAAACACTCTAATGAAATTAAAATCCAGGCTCTGTGCAAGCCAGCCAAGTTCTACATCAAAGTTGCCAAACCATTTCTTAATGGACTTTAAGCAGGAGAGTGCAGATATTTTAAAATTAAGCTGTTGAAGAGGTAAAAACTTATGAAAGGGTCATATTGAAAGTCACCGATGTGTTCAACACAGTTTATTCTACTACCACTGTTTGCCTATGGACATTTCCTGCCTGCATGCTACATGTATGAACCTGTCAGTATTTAGTGGGACTGAAGAAACAGATATCATTAAATATTAGAAGTGTCTTATGTTCTTTTGGCCATATAATGCATTTCCTACTCAGCATGTGTACTCCAGACTGCTGAGTCTTTGTTCTATATACCTTTGATGTTCTGTATGGGTACCATTTGAAGTTGTTGGCCCCTTCTCCCCAGTTGAGTTGCACTGAGCCCAAGAGTGAGGTGATGTTTATGACTGCTGCTCGGTGGATACCCATACCCATCCCTCTGGCAGCAGCCCGCTTTAACATGGGAAGCATAGCCTTGAAGAAAAGTACAAACACCAAGTTATGTCATGGAAAATTTACTATAGCTACCTATCATTAGACGTGGTACTCAAGAAATGTGATGTACCAGATTTAAAATGGGGGTATCACTGGTTTCACACAAACCCGGCCCACACGATGAGCAGCTAAGACTTGGTATAACCTTAGGATAGGCAACTTAAACTTTCCTTTCACTATATAGACAAAGAATTTCTGGACACCCAAAAACTACACCCCAAAACATGGCTATTAGCATGGATTTTCTCTCCCCTTCACTGCTACAACAGCCTCCACTCTTCAGACAATGCTTTCCAGTAGAATGTCAAACATTAATTTGGGGTCGGGCACTAATGTTGGACAAATACGCGCTCACTCACAGTTGCTCCGAATAATTTCAGTGGTTTCTAATGCAGTTAAAGGCAAGGCTTGGTGCAAGTCTGCCAAGTTCTCCATCAAAATTGGCAACCATTCTTTATGGGCTTTGCTTTAGGACAGCAGGACAGAAAGTTGTTGAACTGACTTGTTGGGGAGGTGGAAACCTATTAAAATGGCATAGTGAGTTTCCACTGTGTTTCTATGGATATTCTATGCTAGTATGCTTCATATTATGAACTTTCTATCAGGGAGTGATGCTGAAATAACAAAGAACATTAACTAAAAGTGGTGTCCACAAACTTTTATCCATAAAGTGCAGCTATAATGTGGTGTACCCATAAACAGACACAGCCTCCCATCCGGAGGGGTACTGACACTTGTGCGCCCCTGGCGAGGCTGAATCGCACAACTGGAACCAGTCCCAGGCAAACACAATGAACTTCATGCACCAGTAAACACACATCTGGACGCATGCGAAACCTCAACTGAAATGTATATTCTGAGATGTTTAATATTCTCTCAGTAAACATTACTGATGGAGCTCCATCATGAGCATCTCCAATCTTAGGGATGTATGGTATGTATAGGAGTGTAAAAACAGGTATGGTGTCATTTCATGTCCATTCGATCAACGTCCGTTCGCTTTAACAACCGACATCTTAAAAATTATAATAAATTATCACAGGAAATAGAAATCTGACTTTTAACTCTGGATGCTGCAGCCGGAAACAGCTGGTACAAACAACTAACAAAAAGAAAACTCCCGTTGTTCAGCATCAACTGTAAAATGCGCAGTCAGTTTCTTTCCCCATTTAAAGTTCTCAAAAGTACAAAAGTATTTTGTTGTCACGTACAATGTTTGGCGAAATTCTATCCTAGGTCTTTTGGATCCTTTGGATCTATGAAGCTTAAATATTAAAAAGTATCGGTATCAATATCAGCGATACTGGTCCTGCATTTACTTGGTATCGGATCGATACCAAAATTCCCGGTATCGCCCACCTCTACCTCAATGGTAGAGAGTGGTGAATCACCATGGTCTAAATCCCGCCCCTGGCACTGTGAAGTCCAGTGGCTTATTGGCATCTGAATTGGCATCTGAAAGCGTGTGTTCTTAGAGTCAGTTCTGGATATGCCTCGCCAGAAGTGCCCAAATCTCAGCACTGATCAAGACTGTAGTCTGGGTCTGTCTCACGCAGCGAATCAGGAGTAATGGGAGATTGGGTAATGGTCATACTATAAAAGCAGTGTATAACAATATGTTATTCATTATATAGTAAACATGTACAATAAACAAAGTTACTGTACGTTTTAAAATACAGTAATCTAACCTTTGTGAACATGAGGGGCCCTACAGCATTTGTGTGGAAGTTCTCCAGCATCATTTCAGCAGTCACTGTTTCAAACGTGGCTGCAACTTTGATGCCTGCATTGTTGATGAGGCAGTTGAGGCCACCCTCCTGCACAATCTGATCCACCTCTGCGGCAGCCTTCTCAATACTCTCTTCACTGACAACATCTAAACAGAAAGAATGGAGTGGATTAATCCTTGTGTTCTGTTGATTACTTGGCTATGCAGTGTCCCAGTGACCATCTGTATGTGCCACTGAGATATATGGAAAAAATTAAAGATACTTATTTCAGAGGCCTCATCCCCAAACTGTCCCATATAACAAGCCGTATAGCCAGTACAAAAAAACAGTGATATGTAAAAATCATCTTGTCTAAAAGATGGCTCCAAAGACAATGATAGCTCTAAATGGACCCAGTGTTTAACAAGTGCATTTATATTTAGTCATTTAGCAGACTCCCTTATCCAAAGCAACTTACAACTGATACAGTCTTATAATCCACGCAGCTATGGGTTACTGGCCTATATATGTGTTCTTCTCTCAATTAAACGTTACTGATGCAGCTCTGTCATGACCATCTTGGAAAAATCATTTTTGAAATTGGTTATTTTAGTCACTATAAGGATAAGCTTGGATGGTACTCACCAAGTTCAATTATGTGGATGTTTGGATGCTTCTCTGCCAGACCCAGCAATTCCTAATAAAACAAACAGAACGGCCACATCTGTGCTGTTGTAAAAAAAGAAAGCAGGAGCCCCCAGAACCAATCCCCGGCACACACACTGGACCCCTCATGTCACTAGGAACCTCAGAGTGCCTCGATGGAAGAGACCTGGCTCGCAGTGATGAATCACCTTGGTCCAAATACTGCCCCTTGCACCATGAAATCAGACAAACCAGGAGAACCAAATCTCTGCTGTTGTAACAAAAAAAGCAAGAGTCCACAGAACCAATGCTGGGCACACACTGGACACCAGGCACCAGGAACCAGAGTGCCTCAATGGTAGAGAATTGGCTCGTAGTGCTAAATCACCCTGGTCCAAATCCCACCCATGGCACCGTGAAGCTCCGTGGCTTACTGACTTCTGAAGTCCAGTGTGTTCTCAGTCTCTGTTCTGGAAGTACCTTGCCTCATAAGAAGCGCACAAGTCTCCTCAGGATTTACTGTGATTGTATCACGGGTAGGTGTCCACTTACATATATGCAATAACTTCCCTTATTACACTTATAATTTGGCAACAAAAACAATTTCAGGAAATACAACAGTGTACAACAAACAAATTCTTCCACAGTGCATTGTAGTCCCTGCCTGTTCAGTTTCTGCCTTACCCCTGACCCTCAGAAAGTAATACAACACCTCAACATCTAAATCTACACACTGAGCTCCACTAGCTCAGGGGACTATTTGCACACTGCATACTTGTACTTGAATATTATGTAGATATACCTATTGTACAACACCACACCAATATTGTTTGTACATCTTTACACTCAGCACGTTATAGTACCATCCACCTCCTCACCTGTAATTAAAGCCCACCATTCACAACCCCAAATCAGAGAAAAGTTGGGATGGTATGAACCCAGAATATCAAATGTTTTGTCTGTCATTATTCATTTTATGTATTAATAAACATCCATTCCTGCATTTCAGGCCTGCAACACATTCCAAGCCTGTGATTTGTGGGACTGTGGTAGCCTAGCGGGTAAGCTACTGGACTATGGACCAGAAGGTCCAGGGTTCAAATCCCACATCTGCCAAGCTGCCACTGTTGGGTCCTTGAGCAAGGCCCTTAACCCACAATTGCTTGGATTGTAAGACTGTACCAATTGTAAGTCGCTCTGGATAAGGGCGTCTGCTAAATGCTGTAAATGTAATGTAAATGTAAATGTAAATGTAAATGATTTATGGCTAGTAATGAGGTAAAAACTAAATGTATGATGTGATTTCAAATAGGTGATGTCAACAGGTGATGATGATCATGATTTGTTACAAAAGCAGTGTCCACAAAAGGCTGAGTCTTTGAGGACTAAAGATGGGCAGATGATCTCCAGTGGTCAAGAAATGGGTAAAAAACTTATTGAAATGCTTAAAACAATGATCCTCAAAGAAAAACTGTAAGGGATTTATATGTTTCACTTCTAATTTTTTCTGATTTGACTTATTTTGCATTGTCTTGTTGATAAATGCATTGGTGTCCATGGAAAAAATGTCATCTTGAAGGAATTAATGTTGCCCTAAAATCTAAAATGTACTTTTCTGTATTAATGCTGCCACCACAAAAGTGTAAATGAACTTTGCCAAAGGCACTAACCCAGCCCCATACCATGACAGACCCTGGCTTTTGGACTTGTTGCTGTTAGATCTGGAATACTGATTGGTCTGACCACAGTACACATTTCAACTGTGTGATGGTCCATCCCAGATGCCTCTGAGCCCAGAGAAGTCAATGCCACTCCTTGGACATTGATAACATAAGGCTTCTTTTTTTGCACAGTAAAGTTTTAAGTGGCATTTGTTAATGTAACTCTGTATTGTAGTGCTTGATAAAGGTTTGCAAAAGTAATCCCTTGCCCATGTGGTTCTACCAGCTATTGATGAATGACGGTTCATTAGATTAGACTTATGCCCTTACACCTCCCCATTTCCTTGAATTGTTTAATGGTATTATGCACTATAGAGGGCAAAAAATGCAAATCCCTTCCGATATTTCTTTGAGGAACATTGTTTTTTTAAACATTCTCTCACATTTGTTGACAACCTGGAGATCCTCTGCCCATCTTTGCTCCTGAGAGACTCAGACTTTCGTGGATACTAACTTTGTATCAAATCATGTTTATATTCATGTGTTGACATCACCCATTTGAAATCACATCATTATTTAGTTTGTTTGTTTTTTACATTACTAGCCCTAAATTGTCCCTGTCCCAACTTTTTTTTGGAATTTGTTGCAGGCCTGACACGCAGGAATGGATGTTTATTAACAAATAAATTGAAGTTGACCAGAAAAATGGAAATATATTAGGTCCATACTGTCTGCAATGAAATAAAAGGTCAAAGGAAATGTAAGGGACTCTGTTCATTACACAATTCATCCACTGTTAATCTATTCCGTTCTCCCCATGTTTGCAAGGGTTATCTCCAGGATTCCTCCCACAATTCCAAAGACATGACTTTTGTCAGCTGTAGTCTGCAAGTGCCCCATGTGAGTGAATGTGTCCCAGTCACACGTCAAAACTGCAGTTGAATTGCATTATTCTGTTGTTTTTAATCCCAAATTAGTCGTCCTCGGAGTGTTTATACAGCAAACACGCAAAAGCACATACTCAAACACAGACACACCCACACAAACAAATACACATGAACAATTTAAAGACGCTTAACCAAAGGGTACTCTTTGGAAGGAGCACTAACCACTGCGCCACCCTGCGGTCCTACACCCGAACTGTACGTTTCAAAATGACTGTTAGATGTGTAGGCATAACCGGGCGTGTTGTGCATTCGGTTTTACCTTTGCTGCCGTCAGATTCCGTGCAGTAGCGATGATCTTTCCTGCACACAACCCCTCGGTTGCAAGACTTTTAACTAACTGCAAACCGAGGCCTCTGTTAGCTCCAGTTACAAGCATAGATCCGCAGTTTCTAAACGCGTCGCTCATTTTGCGGTTGAAATAACAAACCCTCCGTTCTTCCTCAAACTATTATGTACAGTTCCAGTTCCAGTTCCAGCTCCAGCTGAATATAAACCGCAGACTCAAGACTGTCAAGTGGAAGAATTTAGCTCAGGTTAATCACCCTAAATGGATTTTACACCTCAGTCAGCCAGTCAGTGCTGTCACGGGGTTACACACGGGACGAAGTAGGGGCTGGGCAGATAAACCCAAATATGATAATATCGATGCCGACATTGGTATTGGAGTGATGCTAGCGTCATGGAAATGATACTTTAGTTTATTTCTCTCCTCTGCGTTGAGTACGTTCCTCCCGTTTCATCAAAAAGTAGACACCTGTGCAAACCCCGTTCCTTTTATATCTTACATGCGCACGAGCTTCTCCTCCAGGCTCTGCTCTCTTTTGTTGTCGTGCGGTCACGTGACGGCTGCAGCCAGAAAAAAGCATGGCGTGGAGGAAGAGTCGTGTGGAGGTGTTTTACGGCTCTAAATGAAAACCTTGCAAACTGCGATGTGTGGAAGAAGGCTATTCGCTACTGTGTGAAGGGAGAACTTGTATTTTGTTGTAATTTTATTGATTCTGAACAAAAACCTGACAAGAACTCTTAACTAGAAAAGAAACATTTAAGATTTAAAACATTCTTGAGTAAAATATGTGTGCAGTATATTTTAAAAGGCCAGAGAAGAACTGTAATAAAGGGGATAAATTCATTCTTTGTTATCCGCTTAATTCTTGGTCAGGGTCGCATCCTAGCCGTTGGTACAGAGCGCAAGACAGAATAACCCTAGACAAGTCCCAGAAGTTAAATCTGTTCATCTGGACATAGGTTTTGTCGAAGAAACGTTTCGTCACTCATCTAAGTGACTTCTTCAGTCTCAGCTAGTTGGAAAACTTCCCCAATCTTAGAAACAGCACATTTGCATAACAATGGGACATGTGACCAGTTTAATATGCAGATTACCAATCCATTAATGACAATGGCCATGTGTGCCATTCACACAGGATTGGGGAAGGGCTGCGATGGTGGCGCTGTAAGATGGCGAGAGGTGTACTCTGAGGCCCCCTCCTCGGTTCAGGGATGGACGTTCCCTTTTGACAAAAATGGCTTCTTTTACTCCGCGTTCAAACCATTGTTCCTCTCTATCAAGGATCTGCACGTCTTCATCCTTGAAAGAGTGTCCACTGGCCTGTAGGTGGGTGTAAACCGCAGAGTCTTGGCCTGATAAGGTAGCTCTTCTATGTTGTGCCATCCATTTCGCCAGTGGCTGTTTGGTTTCCCCGATGTACAATTCCTGGCAATCCTCTCAGCACTTAACAGCATACACTACATTACTCTGTTTGTGCTGGGAGACCCGATCCTTGGGGTGGACCAGTTTCTGGCATAGCATGTTTTGGGGGTGTTGAAAGACACTGAGACTCGGTGTTGTTTGGAAAATATGTGTCTCAATTGTTCTGATGTTCCTCCTGCCACATATGAAATCACCACTGGTTTACGCTTAGACTGCGGTTGTTGGGTTTGGGCGTCTTACCCCGGCTTTGACAAAGGCCCAGTTCGGATAACCACATTTGCTCAGGGCCTGCTTTAATGTGAGATTTCTCTCCATCCTTGGCCGCTGTGTCAGTGAGGACGCTGTCTGCTCGGTGGTATGGTGTCCTGATGACTCCTAGTTTGTGCTCCAGTGGATGATGAGAGTCAAACCTTAAGTACTGATCCGTATGTGTTGTCTTACGGTAAACATCGACTTTCAATCGTCCCCCATCTCCAATCACAACCTCACAATCCAAGAAGGCTAACCTGCTGTTCTTCACATCCTCCCTGGTGAACTTAATGTGTCTGTCCACTGAGTTGATGTGGTCGGTGAAATGTGGTACTTCCTGAGATTTCATTTTAACCCAGGTGTCATTCACATATCTGAACCAATGGCTGGGTGGTGTTCCTGAATAGGATGTTAGTGCCACCCTAGACAAGGTGCCAGTCCATCATAGGGCACATACACTCACACACTAAAGGCCCTTCAGAAACACCATTTAACCTAACAAACAGGTATTTGAATGGTGGGAGGAAATTGGAATACCCAAAGTAAATCCATGGGGACACAGGGAGGAAATGCAAACTTCAGCTGTGAGGCGACCGAGCTAACCACTGCACCACCAGGCCGCCCAACGAAAATCTCAGACTTAAGGAAAGAAATATGTAAGTTTGAGTTATTCATTGTTCTCCAGTAGTAATTTTGTGCAGAATTCATAGTTATAAATTCAGTTCATTATAGTAAAAAATATTTTTATTGGCCAAAAACTTTCTTGGGTTTTAACATGCACACGATGAACTAATTAACAGTGGAAAGCAAAAATCACAAAATCGTTTAGTGTTCATGAAAAAAATTCAGAAATAACATATTAAAGATAGAATCACCTCATAAATCATGACAAACTGCTTGCATGAGTTTACACTAGCTGCATTTATAAGTAAAAACTCTCGGCTTCAGTAATACCAGCCCTGACTTGGATTGATACCAAATTTTGCGATATCACACACCACTAAGATAGAGTAACACATGTAATAAACTTACCACGCCCCTCCTGTGCTGTTCAGCCAAGAGCTGGGTGGAATAACAAGAGTAACACTGTCTCTGGTTCATTCTCATTGGCTATAAAAATCACTGCAGCGAGATTTGAGAATAAAAAAATATTTAATGAATTCAACAAATCTGCCTCAGTGACTTTATAGTACAATTAATAGATGATTATCATTTTATTTTTGAAGTATTTTTTTTATTGTTTTGCAAAACATTTTATTTATGAAAGTACAATGGAAGGTATTTCATGTCATGTCAGTACTGTTTATTGTGTTTATACACTCACTGCCTGGCTAAAAAAAGGTCACCATCTGGATTTAACTATGCAAATAGTTAAATAGTTAAAAAAAGACCCTCCCATCAGATAAGTACTGTATTGGTGCTTATGTTTCAACTGGCAACAAGTTATTTATTTTGATGAAGTGAGTAACTTCTCATTTGTTAAACAACCATGCCGAAAGACCAGTCCTGTGGTCGTGGAAAAGATGTTTCAGAAGGGTCAAATTGTGAAAGAGTGGTTCAGGCAGCATGAGACATCATTTTCACACATGGATTGGCCACCACAGAGTCCAGACCTGAACCCACTGAGAATCTTTGGTATATGCTGGAGAAGACTTTGCGCGGTAGTCCAAATTTCCCATCATCAATACATGATCTTGGGGAAAACATTTAAATATGGACAGAAATAAATGTTGTGACATTGTAGAAGCAGTTCTGTCCAGAGTTGCATAAATTTTTCCCCAAGATCTTGTATTGTCGATGGGAGATTTGGACCACTGGCTCATTTTTTTTTAATAACTATTGAACTATTTGCTTAGTTAAATCCAGGTGGTGACCTTTTTTTTTTTGGCCAGGCAGTATATATTACTATTTTGTCTTTAACATTCCCTTTATTATTTATTTGATGGTGACTTTAATATGTGTTTACACAGAATGCATGTGTCTGACCAATGTGTGCAGAGTTCCAATGGGCCTCTATCAGAGGTGACAACATTCTGTGGGTCAGGTCTGATGGATGGGCTGTAATATATGTGTAAGATGAAGCCACTTCAAATGTGGGGGTCTCTCTAAGAGGCCAAGACGAGACTACTCTGCAAAGTGGGTTTTTAAGTCATAGTTGGACACAGTAAAAAAGGTTTAAATGCAGTAGGTTTAGAGGTACTCTGGAGGGCAGAGTCAGGTTCCTGCCCTGGCTGCTGTCAGTGTAGAATTTCCTCGGGGTTACTCCGGTTTCCTCTCACATTCCATACACATGCTAGTCAACTAGCGTCTCTAAAGCATGTCTCAGTGGGAGTGGACATGTGCCTTGAGATGGACTTGCACCCTATTCTGAGTTGGTTCCCACCTTGCACCATATGTGTAGGCAAATAAGCCTGGATTAAGCAGGAATAAAAATGAATCAATGAAGGACCTGGAAGATTGCTAAAGATAACAAGATAATGAATGCATACTGCGTAGGTTGATGTAGCTTCAGGTTTATATTTTCATAATTTGCAATTGGGGCCATAAAATGTTTTTAAAAACCCCACTAATGTAATGATCTGTATACTTATTATCTAATGATAATAGAGATTTGCCGACCTTCACACCAGGGAACATTGATTCTAGTGTGTTTTTTATTTTATTATTACTTTTACTGTTTTTTTTACTTTATAATTTGGCATCTACAGGCAACGTTCAAACAACATCTCGTTGTACTCATAAAATGACAATATAGATATCTTATCTTATTGACTCAAACTTTGTCAATAAGACAAAGTTGTGTAACCACTATAAACTATAAACTATACTCACATAAATCATCTGGTATCTAGTTATTTAGATCCTGAATAATCTTTGCCACTATAAACTGTACTGGCCTGAAATACCTCACAACGTATCCATGTACAGTATTTGTGGTGGGTTCGAATTACCTTGGTATTAGGAAGTCCGGATGGACGCTTCCAGAAAAAGCTTGATTGTTTTTTTGCTCTCTCTGAGCACTAAAAGCCCATTGAATCGATTTGTAATCAGATTTCAAACTAAGCCATCTGATTTGTATGTATGCTGTTTAATCTGAAGTAAATAATCAGATTTAAAAGTAGAGACATTGTATTAGCCTACTGTTGAAGGTGGTTCGGGGGTTCAGATTCTCGAAGTTCCCAGTTAGGAAGGCCGTAAATTCCAGTTCCGACTGCAAAGGCCAATGAAACTGGTAGTGAGCAGGGTTACAAGTGTTACTCATCCCAATGTGTAACAACCCCAAGCTCCAGGGCGCAGCTCTGACCTTCTCGCTTCGTCAACGCAGCTCCTGCAATGTGAGTTATGGCCACTGGGTGGCAGAATTTCTCTACATTAATGGTCACCCTAAAGCAGGGCTCTCAAACATACGACATACGACCAGTGTTTATAAATACTGTATATAAAAATTGGATTTTGAGAATAAACTCGAACTTTGAAAACGAGGAGGATTTAAGTAAGTTATATTGTACTGCGTTTATTCAGAAGGAAGAATCAAACCGCCTTAAAGACATCGTAATATACATACTGTCTAACAACAAATTTGATTTAAAGCGCATTTCTTTACTCCAATTGACTCCGTACCAAGTAGGCCTGAAATATATCATTTACATTAAAAAAGATAGAATTGCAGATCGGAAATATAAACATCAGACAACACAAAGTAATAAACATAGTGAAACTTCAACTCTTATAACATGGCACAGAAGTAGCACAGAAATTAATGTTATTAGCCTTGGTCTTTCTTGTGGTAGTAGTTTTGATCTTGTTTACCTTTTTTTAGCGCAGTACTGGAGTTCTTTTGTGGATTCTTTGTTACCCATGACAATTCTGTGGTTACTATGGTAAATAACTATGGTAATTTCATTGTTTTCCTGTGCAATTTCTGTGATTATGCTAATTGTAACAAAATTTACAGTTTTTATAGAAAATCTATGACTTATTTGGATGTTTAATACAATACAGTGGCTTCCTTTGAAGAAAATATCAGAATCAATACACACCTACTTTTAATGCATTTTGATTTATAAACTTTTAACTGATACTGTATACACTGCTTGGTCATAAAAAGCCATCCACACTATTTCGTTGGACCACCTTTGATTGTGGTTTGCATTCACTATTGTTTAAACAACTTTGTGACGTTACAACATTTAATTTTCTCCAGATCTTGTACGGACAACGGGAGGTTCATAGCACTCAGTAAAGTTTTCGGCAGCACATCCCAAAGACTTTCTGTGGGGTTGATGTCAGGATTCTGAGGTGGCCAATTCATGTGTGAAAATGATTCCTCATGCCCCCAGAACCACGTTCACAATTTTAGCCTGATCAGTCCTGACCTTGTCATCCTAGAATATGCCCATGCCATCATGGAAGAAAAGATCCATTCATGGGACAGCCCTGTAATTCAGTTGCTCAGCTGACTTCATTTTATTGTCACTTAACGTTGCTGGGCCTAGACCAGACCAATTGAAGTAGCCCTACATCAAAACCTGCCTCAACAGGCTTGTACAGTGGGCACTTGCATGACGAGTGCATTGCTTCTTGCGCTTTCCTTCTTATCCTGATGCGCCCATCATTCTGGAACGGATAAATCGGACCACATGACCCTTTTCCACTCTTCCAGGGTCCAGTATTTATGCTCCCTAGCTATTTGAAGCCATTTATTCTGATTAGCCTCACTAACAAGTGTCTTCTTTATAACCACACAGCTGTTCTGAGTTATCATTGTACGTTCTCAGTGTAATGAGGAATGCTTTAGGCAGGAATTACTTTCTGTAAGAATAATTATCCTTCGTATAGTCTTATAGTCTGTCCGCTTGTAAGCCTTTGCTGATTAGTGGAAAAATCATGGACAATGTTGAACTTGTTATTTGTACAGAATGTTCTTTGCCTAATCGCATGCCCTCTTTATCCTATGTACTAAATGTTGAAATAACATAACTGCCAGCACATGATGCTCCCCCGCTTGACCTCGCTGATAGCTACTCTCTTGCTTTTTAGGCTCTGGTATGAACAAAGTACTCTTTTGCAGGGGGCCCTCCCTTTCTTTTTCCCTCCTTTGGAATGTTTAAAAGAACCATGCATTTTATGTGTATCGAGCTCTTTGAAAAACCCGCTGCTGCTATAGCTTGGTGGTGGTTTCTTCATTGACCTCCCAGCGCTGCACGGACGGGACCCGCACAGGCGAAGTCAGATAGGACGAGGCTCGAATAACTATCTAACACTTTCACTGTTGAAAATAGCTGTTCTATTGATAATTTTTCCATGACTTGACTCCACCAAGCATTTGGTAATAACGTGTTGAACAGTTCTTTAACACAATTCCAGTCATGTCATCTCCTTGGTTGGTTTTCTTACTCACTGCCTCAATTAGGGTTACAAGACTTTGGTTGCTGCCGGCAGAAACAATCACTGCAGTAATTTTCCATATCTGTTTATTTGAATCAAAACAATGATTTTTTTTGCCCAGGCAGTGCATTACTTTTTTCCCCCAAACTAAAGCCTTTTATAATTATGTAGTTCCAACTCTGGCAAAGGTCTTGTGATAAGCTGATTAGCTTTTCATTTAAAATTATGAACACAAAAAGTACAAGTGTAAAGGACAATCCAAATGTATTTACATGTCTCTACTGATAAGTGACACCCCTGAAGCCTAGGTCATGGTTCATGGGGCTGCATAGCTTCCGACTGTTCAGGCTAGGCCTACAGGGTGCACGATTTAGCTAGGAAACTGATGGCATCAGGACACACTGAGATTTGTTTACTTAACGTCCCTTCCAGCATCAATGGCCATTTACGACTGACATACAATTATGAACAATGTTACTTCTAGCGAGTCTTGCATACTCAGATTGGGTCAGTTTGGTCTTTGGACTGTCGGAGGACACCGGAGCACCTGATTAAACTCACGCAGACATGGGGAGGACATGCAAACTCCACAAAGATGGGATCAACCTGCGATAACCACTGCGCCACCGTGCCGCCAACACACTGTGAGAAGACAAGTCAGTGGAAGGAGTGCGATGCACTGGGCATAGTTCTGTTGGGAAACTACATCTGAGCATACACTTGGATATCAAATTGATATGTACCCCCAACCTTTGGCTCGGTGCTTGTTGGACTGTGGTAGCCTAGCGGTTAAGGTACAGGCTCTGGACCAGAAGGTCCAGGGTTCAAATCCCACCTCTGCCAAGTTGCCACTGTTGGGTCCTTGAGCAAGGCCCTTAACCTACAATTGCTTGGATTGTAAGACTGTATCAATTGTAAGTCGCTCTGGTTAAGGGCATCTGCTAAATGCAGTAAATGTAAAAAAACAATTTTTAAAAATATTTTTGTGTTCAAAATACATACAATAAATACTTTCATTTTACTACTATCAGACCCTGAACATATTTTAGTAGAAAGTGCTCGTGTCAGCAGACAAACCATAAAAAAAAAAAAACAGGTTCCATAAGAAGATTGGTTCATCTCATCTTTATTTGTTGCTGCAGAGGATATGGAATTTAACATGAATGGCATTAAACCTGGCAAACTTGATAAGTTGATGGGACCCTGTGAGCAATGATCTTCCAGGTTAAACTCACAGATCAAGCATTTAACTCTGTCAAAGGAGGCAAATAACTTAGAATGAATTTGAAAATGGTCTACATACTGGGTATTAGTCACTCACTGTGATTATCTTACTTCAGAGAGTTAGGGAAACGTGCAAGAACATCTTGTATTGCTTTAGCCACTGCTGAATGAACAGACTACCTTTATACTCACACAGCACAAGCATTTTAAAGCTTTCATCACAATTTCACAATAAAATGCATAAATCATTAGGCTTTTTAACCTGAAAACTCTGATCAACATTTCTGTATTAGTCCATAAACCATTAGGACAAAATGCATTTACACGCAAAATGACAAAAGGACAATTCAGTCTCCCGCCAGTGATTAAAATGGATGGACAGGTGAAAATTACATGTGCAAGAGGTATCCTCATTCTTCACATCTGCGATTACCAGTTTATAATTTGTAACAGAGATATGAACCAGGTTACAAGCAGTACTTTAACAATATGTTACACACAAGAGAGCAAATTGAATACATCGAGTAGTCAGGTGTTCCTTGCATCTGAATATGCAGTGCCCAGAACAAAAGTGCCTTTGCTTAATTAGAATCTCCAGATTTGTTGTAAACACAACTTGGACAAATAGTTGGTTGTTAAATTATCACAGCCAAGTTACCATACCCATCTTCATGTATTTTTAACATGAAGTACTTTGGCCTCAAAATAGCCTGTTCACATTTTCTAACAATGGAAATCTCACTTAAGAAAAAAATAATGAAATTTGTGCTTTCTGAGAATATCGGCCCAGTTTGAACAGTAATACTACTCAAAAGGAAAGACACACTGCACAATTTTGAACCTCGGCATACGCTTTTCTTTACAGGTCAGTAAAATAATGCCAATCAAGATGAGTTGACAATAGACAGTATAATCCTACTTTATGCCAATACCCAGGAAATTTCAATTACGATAAAATTTCCCTGTGCAATTCCAATACTACGTCCCCACCAATACAGTATTCTTCTTGTTTACTTGGTAACAGCGTGGATAGCATGTGCCAGGTAGGCATTGTTTCCAGAGGTGACACCTGCCATGGAGATACGCCCATCCTTCGTCATGTATACAGAATACTCTTTAATCAGCCGCTCGACCTGAGGCGAGAGAAGAATAGGATTATAGCTTATGGCCACCACAGCACAGCTATATCGTTGGCGTACTATAATTACACAAGAGCTAACGTTCTGTTCATAATAAGTGTCCCATTTCTATTATGTGAGGGGAGGTAAGGAGGAAAGGGAACATGAGAAAGGAGAGGTGAATAAAAGGTACTACTGAAAGGAGGCAGGAGGTTGGCTTGTTGGTAGTGGACTCTCACCTGCTCAGGCTTGAGGCCGGTGAAGCAGAACATGCCGATCTGGTCGGTGACGTGCTGCCAGTTGTGAGTGGAACCCTCCTTTTTAAGGTTTGAGACAAGCACCTCTCTCATCTTAATGATGCGGTCAGCCATGCTTTTGACCTCGACCAGCCTAATAAAAAGACGGAAAATACATAAAGTCAACTGTCAAGACATGATACTTAAATCACACTTAAAAAACAAAAACAAATTAGAAAACATTAATAAAGCATTTGTTCTAAAACCTTCAATTTGTGGCTCCAAGATGTCTTGCATTTTGATAGATTGGAGAAGATTCCATTTACTTTGAAAGGGAATAGTGCAGCATTTTATTCCCAGTGGAATGCTTTTCTTACAGATTTTAATTTGCTTCAAATGATGCCGACTGAGCACATTTTTTTTCTTCTTTCTCTTTATAATTCTTATTTATTTTTGTTATTTCTTTTCCCCTTTTGGGTTTTTGTTTGTTTGTACGCTCTGACATATGCAGTACACATTAAACTCCTCGGTTTACGATAAATTCCACTTCCGATGGATTTGTCGAAACGCATCTCCATGGTACATTGGGGACTACCTGTAATTTGGGTATCCTTCAAAAAGCACAAGTTTAAAAAACAGTGACAAACTTAAATTTTGCATTTCAGTTTTCAGCCCAGCATGTTCATTTTGGTTTCAGCCAACAAGTTTGAATTCGGTGCACTCCTATTTGATACTAACCACTCGCTGTAGAGTTCAGGTGTGTTCAGGATGGTTGCAGCGATGCGAGCTCCGTTCACTGGGGGGTTGGAGTACATGGGCCGGATGAGGATCTTCAGCTGAGACTCCACACGCTTGGCCTCCTCAGCATTTTCACACACAACTGTAAAGCCTCCTACACGTTCGCCTGCACACAGCACATGCACTCGTTACGTCACAATATAATCCTACTGATCTTACAACACAGTAAAACCAGTAAAATTCTAGGTGGCAAACCATTTTTGCCCTTAGTTTAATTTTACTGCTCTTTAGTAGGTACACCTTACTAGTACATTCACAGAATTTAGCAGACGCCCTTATCCAGAGCGACTTAGAATTGATATAATTTTACAATCTGAGCAATTGTGGGTCAAGGGCCTTGCTCAAGGACCCAACAGTGGCAGCTTGGCAGAGGTGGGATCTGAACCCTGGACCTTGTGGTCCATAGTCCAGTACCTTACCCACTAGGCTATCACAGTCCCACAGTCCCATGAGGGTGTACACATACCTGATTGTCATCCCATTGATTGAAAACACCTGACTAATTTCAACTTAATTGCTAATCCTAGAGATTCACATACTTTTGCCACTCACTAATATGTAATATTGGATCATTTTCTTCAATAAATAAATGACCAAGTATAATATGTTTGTCTCCTTTTGTTTAACTGGGTTCTCTGTGTGGACTTGTGTGGACTTGTGTGGACTTGTGTGGACTTGTGTGGACTTGTGTGGACTTGTGTGGACTTGTGTGGACTTGTGTGGACTTGTGTGGACTTGTGTGGACTTGTGTGGACTTGTGTGGACTTGTGTGGACTTGTGTGGACTTGTGTGGACTTGTGTGGACTTGTGTGGACTTGTGTGGAAATCTGATGATGATTTAGGTATATTTAGATATATTTATGCAGAAATATAGAAAATTCTAATGGATTCACAAACTTTCAAGCACCACTGTGTGTGAGCTAAATTTCAACTGTCATAGCAAAGGGTCTAAATACTTATGTCCATGCAAGATTTTAGATTTTCATTTGTAATACATATGCAAAACACTCAAATTCTGTTTTCACTTTGTCATTACACGATACTGAGTGCAGATTGATGGGAAATTGTTTTAATTTTAGTACAAGTGGTGTAGCACTCACCATACAGCCCCATGTTCTTAGCAAAGGACTGTGAGAGAACAATGTTATGGCCTTGCTCAATGAAGTGGCGCACAGCCCAAGCGTCCCGGTCTATATCCCCACTAGCAAAGCCCTGATACGCCATGTCAAAGAACACCAACAGATTTCTTTTCTGTTAGAGAAAAATAAAAGCACATTACTTCAAAAGTTCACAATAAGATAACTTCACATTTTCCTATACTTTACTATAAACTGTATACATTCATAATGCATATACAGTACCTTGATCACTGCCGACATTTCTTTCCACTGTTCTGGTCTTGGATCCACGCCAGTGGGGTTGTGAGCACACGCGTGTAGTAAAATCACACTCTTCTCTGGGATTTTCTGGAGATAATCAGTCACACAGAAGTCTCAATACAATTGTTTTACCTATAGTGAATTTAATGCCAGCACATGTCAGCACCTCATTTAAAGTAAACAAGGTTTACTCGTATCTAGCTAAAATCAGTGAAAGAATAGAAGTAATCAAAATAAGAGAACATATTTTAAATTACTGACTGTTCTTTTTACAAAAAAGTTCCATGATCTAAAATTCTGAACTGTACAGAATGTTTTTTTGGGCTTTAATAGAATTAGACCTGGAAAAGAAGGACCACGTCTCTTGTTACAGTCTTTATAGTGTTATATGTACTGGAACATGATCTTGTTCCCTGTTCTTTTGTGGATACTGATACAGATTTCATAGCTCAAGCAATCAACAATGCACCTTTGCCTGCAGTATGTGTTTTACTGTTATATTATACACCAGGTGTCCTTAACCTTTTGTGGAGTGTGACCCCCTTTTGTAGGTACACATTCTAAGAACCCATGGTCTTCACATATCAGTAGATTAGTGGGATGTACATGACAGCACTAGGCTAGTTGAATGATCCACTAGCAGGCACTGTGGGGAGCTAGTCAGAGATGTTGCCAAACTTGCACAGAAATTTGAAAGACAGTCAACATATTGTTGGACAGTCCCTCGTTTAACCAGATATTCAAAATGATATTTGGTTGATCCGTCCCCACCTCAAAACTTTACTATAAATACTGTAACCTGCCAGAGCTGAGTCTGCATTCTGCATTTCTTAAATAAAAACCAAGAGTGCAGTTAAAAGTAATATGCAGACAAGAAGTATTTTTTAATGTACTCCCAAGTTATGAATCACAATATATCACTTATGTAACTGCTGGCTTCAACTACAGTGCAGTATGTGTTAATTAAGAAAACTAATAAGGCACTTAGACCAGTGTTTCCCAACCACTGTGCTGCAGCACATAAGTGTGCCCTGAAAGATTATCCAATTTCACCTCTAAAAAGAGATGTAGTTACAGGCAGAACACTTACATTATCTTCCACTAGAGGGCAGTAACATCAGCTTTGTGTTCAACTAAACAGGCCCAGGTATCACACGGAGTAAACAGTGAATTGAGACTAGATTTACTATATTTCAATAAATATACCTTTGTGATGTTTTTGTTTTGTGGTGTGCCTTGTGATATTTCTAATATGAGATATGTGCCATGGCTCAAGAATATTTGGAAACACTGGCTTAGACAACAAATTCCACAATTGCCAGTGGAAGTGTGCCCTGTATGAATGGCTGTCAAGCTTTGATTTTTGCTGCTGTTTATCAATGTTGAATGTTTGAGAGACCCGACATTTGTTCTTGCATTAACCATGAAGTTTACTAGTCAACTTCTTATTTAAACAACTAGTTGGCCAGTAAAAATAAGTCGTCATTAGTGACAGTCAGTCGTCAAGATCTTGGATTACCAATGTCTGCAGTAGTGGATGAAACCTGAAAAATGAAAAGGTCTGTAGTATCTCACCGAGATGTCATCAAGAGCTCCCTTGAAGTCGAAGCCACAAGTCTTCGGGTCATAGTAGCTGTAAGCCTTCAGCTGCATACCTGCATCCCTAAAGATGGGTGTGTGGTTTCCCCATGAGGGCTTTGGCAGATACACATCTCGCACCGCGGTATGGAACCGTGACTGCATAAACACAGTGTAACTAGTAAGAGGACTACTATAGTCAATATACACTAAGCAGCCAAAACTTTAAAACCATGCACTGACTGAATAAAAAATAACGTTTAGAAATGTTCATAAAAACCCCAGAGACTAACAAGGGACAAACCATTTCGGAGTTGGAGCATCTCCTAAACAACAAGGATTCTGGATGCACCTGGTCTGAAGCGGCAAGTACCTACAGAAAATGTTCCAAGGAGGAACAAACCACAAGCCAGTGGCAGTGCTTGCCCCAAATCCCATTGACCAACAGGAGAACTACTGTGAAAGAAGTCATAACTGTCTAGCAGAATGCTGGCTAGAGAAGGACTGTGCCCCAATACACCAGGATGCACTGTGGAACAGAGACAAGCTGGTGGAGGGAGGGTGATTGTCGGAGTAATGCTCTGTGAGGAAATGGTGGATCTGGACACACGTGGATGGTAATTTGACACCCAACACCTACCCAGACATCGATCTAGACATGATGGTTTTAAAGTTTTGGCTCATTGGTACATCTCTACTTTCTAATTGTACAGAAAAAAAAAAGTACCAACCAGGAAATTGGCTCCTACACGCAGAGATCCAGTTCCTGAAATGGTCTGGACAGTGATGCTCTATTGGCAAGAGGAATGAAGAACAATAGTTTGTCAGTTCAAAGAGAACGTATCTGCATCATCGTCACTTATAAATTTCAACCACAAAAGAATTTCACTTTCTCCTTTCACGTACTCTGCCACTCTTGAGAACTTCATTTTCAGGTCCAAGAGCCAGATGAGCACTGGCCTTTGCAAACTCTCCCAGACCTCCAATGGTAAGGTACTCCTTATCCATCTTTTTAGCAGCAATCTGAGCCTCAGCCTGTAAAACACCCACAAGCCATAAGAACTACACCATATTTTTTCGGTATTACAACAGCTTTGCAGGACAGACAACTACAAGATACACTCGTCGGCCACTTTATTACATACACCATTCTACTGCTTGCTAAGGCAAATATCTAACCATCAAATCACATGGCAAGTCAATGCATATTGGTATGCAGACATGGTTAAGACAACCTGCTCAAGTTCGAGCATCAGAATGGAGAAGAAAGGTAATTTGCGTGTCTTTGAACGTGGCATGGTTCTGCGAGTATTTCAGAAACTGCTGACTAATGAGGATTTTCACACACAGTCATCTCTAGGGGTTACAGACAGAGGTCTGAAAAAGAGAAAAAAAAACCCCAGAAAGTTGCAGTTCTCTGGGCAAAAATGCCTTGTTGATGCCACTTGTATGCAAAACAGCATCACTGAATGCACAACACGTCAAACTTTGAAGCAGATGGGCTTTAGCAGCAGAACTCCACACCGGATGCTACTCCTGTCAGCTAAAGACAGGCAACTGAGGCTACAATTTTCATAGGCTCACCAATATTGGACAATAGAAGATCAGAAAAACACTGCCTGGTCTGAAGTCTCGATTTCTGCGGCGACATTTGGATGATAGGGTCAAAATTTGGTAAGAACAACACGAAAGCTGTGGCAAAAATCTGTGGCAATTGTGTGACGCTATCATGTCAATATGGACCAAATATCTCTGAGGAATGTTTCCAGCACCTTGCTGAATCAAAGCCAGGAACAATTTAGGCAAGTTTTATCATGGCGTACCTAATAAAGTGGCACGTGAGTATAAAATATGGGTAGTATGAACCAAGTCAACACCATTCAAGTCACCATGGAAGAGGATATTTGTCTGCACCTTGCGAACACAGTTAAGGACATAGGGCTTGCCCTGGTCATCACGATAAGCCCCCACTCCAAGGTTCATTTTCTTGGGGTTGGTATCACGTTTGAAAGCCTCAGTCACCCCCAGGATCGGGTCAGGTGGTCCCATCTGCACCTCAGACCACCATGAGCTGTAAAAAGGAGGTTGAAGTGACTTTATTCTATTACTACATTTAACTAAGCAAGCGAACGTATTGTGTGTCAACATTATAGTTTTCACTAACTGAATACTAGAAATATTATTTTAGCTTTCAGTAGGCTGATTTAATATGTATTAAGAAAAACCTGCTAACATGATTTAGGTAAGCAGCAGCTTCATTTGTCACAATCTGTTAAAATGCTTCATATGGCAAACTTAAGTCATTTTAAGCTTTAAGCTGATCACCTGATATACAGAAGAAATTCAGAAAATAACTGATCACATATGCCATTTGTTTGGTTCCATTATTAACTGGACTTACACAACTATTCATGACTTTACTGTATTTTTGACATATGATGAAACAGTATCAGGATAAAGCAATGTTGACCAAGTCACTGATAACCAATTGCCCTACAATGACCCATCAGAACATTAACTAGCCTCTCACTGGTATTCCCCCTATAATCAACATTAACAACAAAAATAATTCATGCTAATCTACCTTAACTTTGCCATGGCACTAACCCCTTCAGTTCTTATACACCCCACTGTCTTCAACACAAGTATTACAAAAAGTTGTAATATGCTTTCTTCTGGATACTGCAAGTTATCAAGGTATGGACTGTACTGAAACTCTGAACTAAGGGATCCTCACTGTGGGATGTTGGGTAACTACATATATGTAACCATAACATCCTTATGTATTTAATTAAGCACAAGCATAAGCACAAGCACAATTAAGCATAAATCTTTTATGGAAACAACACAGCATAATCGTTGACACCTCACACGTTACCAACTCGCATGATCAAATTCCTTAATAAATAAATGACCAAGTATAATATTTTTGTCTCATTTGTTTAACTGGGTTCTCTAGTTTTTAAGACTTGTATGAAAATCAGATGTTTTAGATCTTATTTATGTAAAAATATAGAAAATTCGAAAGGGTTCACAAACTTTCAAGCACCACTGTGCCTTAAGCCATAAAAGTTAAATAAAGTAATCCACCCTGAAGCATGCTGAGGTCGGCCCTCTCTCAGGGCACACTCACACAATGGCCGGTTGTCTTGAATCACAGCAGAGTGCAACTGTCCCCTCCAAACTCCCCCACAGGCTTATACTAGCATAGCTCTTCAAAACGATCCGTGCCCTGATACTTCTGTCATAATTATAAAGCACTTTAAATACATGCTCACACAGCGCAGCGAACTTCATGGCTGTACTTACTTTGCGGCTTTTTTTGTTTCATTTTGGGCACGCTGACACATAGCCCTCTTTTTTGTGTTTAAGTTATAAGTGTTTGTGTGTATGACTTATTCCACTACTTATTTGTAACAATCTGCAAATGGAGTTTCTAAGTTTATGTACCTGTCCTATTGTAAGTAGTACTCCTTTGTTTGTTCCCCCCACTACCTGTGTATGCTCTCTAACCTTAAACTATATAAACTGGTTCACATTCACTTGTTGTGTATCTGTTTCCTCTGGCTGGTTTTCCGTGTTGTTTGCAATACTGTCTATCAACACATTTTTGGCTTTCGTCAAAAGTATCAGGTCCATCATATTATAATCTTAAGTGTTATGGCTTTCCCCTTAACAGGATCATAACAGTACATTACTATAATTATTGTGACTTTTCAATAATTAAAAGAGGGGTTTAGCATGTGTATAACTGTTTAGGCTTTCACGCGATGGCATTAAGGATGCTGTCTAGATGGTAGCGTTCCACTTGTGTTTGGAGCAGGACCTCTGACACACTTGCGTATCATTTGCATGCAGTTTTCTTGTGAAAATACCCTTTATATTTACATTACAGCAACATAAAAAGACTTCTTGATGTTATTGTCAGGTCAACGTTAAGAACTGTCCAACACATTATAAAAAAAACTTGCAAGGATAGCAGTGCACAGTCAACTTTGTGAAAAAAAATCTTGGAACACATGGCTATGTTCATTATTTAAACTGGCACTTAGCAAAGATATTTTACAGGAACAGCTATATGGTCGTAAAATAAAGCAGGAATAAAAGGCTAGGAATTAACTTGCTATGAAGCATAAACACTGGATACCAGAACAGTGGACAAAGGTCATGTACACCGAGTCGAGATTAACCCTATTTCAGAGGGAATACAGGATCTCAGATAAGAATTAACAACTCTGGATGGAAATAATTGTTTTGACATTGCTTGGCTGTTGAAACGATGTATTAAAAAGTAAAGACAGCCCCCCCCCCATTTTTTTTTTTACACCTTAAATAGAGACCAAGTGATCTACATCTTCATGTAGACTCCACTAATCACAACTTAACAGCAACCCACACCTGGAAGTGTAGCTTTCCAATGAACTGCGGCATTCCAGCCCCACCTTCCAGTAATTGCCAGTTAAGAGCCATCTACAAACACTCGCAAGTAGAACTCTGTTTGATAAATGAACCTTCACCACAAAGGTTTAGTATATTAAAGACACATTAAATGTACAGTGGTGCTTGAAAGTTTGTGAACACTTTAGAATATTCCAGATTTCTGCATAAATATGACCTAAAACATCATCAGATTTTCACACAAGTCCTAAAAGTAGATAAAGAGAACCAGATTAAACAAATGAGACAAACATTATATTTGGTCATTTATGTGTTGAGGGAAATGATCCAATATTACATATTAGTGAGAGTACAAAACTATGTGAACCTTTTATTTCAGTATCTGCTGTGTCTGCTTGTTACTGTCACCCAAGCCACAGCTCCATTTAATGCTTAACTTGGGGAATTAATGATGTACTGGCGATTTGCTGCTGGTGTAAATAAAGAGAATAAGGGAATACTCAAGGAGTTACAAACACTTATGAGCAATAAGTAATAAATAGGTCAACTGAAAGTGCTTATTCTGCAAGGACGAACTACAGCCCTATTTATAACGTTACAGTCTGGTGCCATGTGCATCTCTCCAAAGGTCAGTACTTTGGAACTTGTAGCGTGCCAAGACACACACGATCTGAGTGAACTGGCATGGACTCATCAACAAAGGAACATATTCTTATCCACATTTGTAGAGACCATGAAAAACTCCAAGACGTGCAGGCAGTACCTGGGGTCCATTATAAGAGCGTCTGCCACATGACTAAAAGGAAATGGAACTAAAAGATTACTTATTGCTTATTCACGAACAAGATGGGTTCGGATTCATGAAATTTTCACCCTTAATCTTACTTTAAACTCGCAATGTCAACTTGATATGTAGTCAATGCTTCCGTTTACATTGCCTTACGTACATAGGCAAGTATACAACAAAATAAATGCGGAATACGTAGAAGGCATCAGCTTAATTCCTCGGGGCTTGACTGCCAAATTAAACTGGATAACCTGATCATCTAGTCAAAATGTCCAGCAACTGAAAGCATTCCAGACAAGCAGGCCATCTGTGGCCAGAACCGATCTGAGACTGTTGTTGATGTTCATCTTCAGATTTTCTAAGCCACTGTTGCTGGGTGAATAGAACATGGTTCTTGAGTCTGCTCACCCACATCCTAACCTGCGAACAACCTTGAAACAGCCATGTTGCTAACTGTGGTAGCTAATACAGAGTTTGAGGAACTTGCGAAGCTAGTTATTTGTGTCAGTTGTTATCGTATTTCCATATAAAAGCAGGTAATAAGACCTGCAGGACCGCGGCCATTGGTAAACCGCTAACAAACACCCGGATAACAGCCCGATCCTGTCAAGGTGACACCCGAATGAACGCAGTGAGCAGTTAGCAACGGCTAGGGATGCAGCTAGTTAATAGTTAGCATCGCCTGTTGAAGGCTTCATATTTTTTACTTCGTGCTACGCATACTCTACATAGTCAACTGAAGGTGAATTACTTATACGGTTAAATGACTACTTAGCTCTTAAGCTACGTAAGAGCACTGTAGGAGAAATCTAGACCGTTATTAGCCAATGTGCCGACGCTGCGAGATGCCAAGCCGCTTACTTCACGATTTACTGAAAGAAAATAAATTACCTTGCACGAAGAGGCATAACCCCTAAAGCTGGAGTATAAACCCCGAGGTGTGAAAAAGCCCTGCTCGATTTCAGCAAAGCCATTGCTGCGGCCGCGTGAGAGGGAATGCAAGTGGAAGAAGAGATACACTTGCGATGTGTGAAGCTGAACGTGGGCAATGGTGCCTGTATATGAACAACACAGAACAGCGCCACCTTCAGCCTTTTTTGCTGTACAGCCACTTAACGAAGTTACAGCGTAGCATCTAAAAGTCGTTTAGCTCTGCGTTGTCTTAAGTAAAACAAAACTGTACACAATTACACTGTCATACGGAGAGAAGGTTTTTCAGAAGATATCTGTTTCTCCTGTTTGTATTTTTTGCATTTATTGCATTTGTTTAATTTTTTTATAACTGTTCAAATGTGCACATATACACTCACCAGCCACTATATTAGTTACACCATGCTTATTGGCCTCAAAACTGCCTTAATTCATCTTGGCATAGATTCCACAAGGTGCTGGAAACATACCTCAGAGATTGTGGTCCATTTTGACATGCTAGCATCACTCAGATGCTGCAGATGTGTCCGCTGCACATCCATGACGCAAATCTCCCATTCCACTATATTCTGAAGGAACTCTGTTGGAGATCTGGTAACTGTGCAGGCCATTTGAGTACAGAGAACTCACTGTTCTGTTCAAGAAACCAGTTTGAGATGATCCGAGAGTTGTGACATGGCACGTTATCCTGCTGGAAGTATTCAACAGAAAATGATACACTGAGATCATAACGGATGGACATCCATTTATGGGGTCAGAAACTATACTCAGGTAGGCTCAGATGTTTAAAGAATCCTGAATTAAGGGTATTAAGGGTCTGATTCAAGGTTTGATGTACTATGCATTCAGAGATGCTCTTCCGCAGACCTCAGTTGTAGCAAGTGATTATTTGAGTTACTGTTGCCTTTCTATCAGCTCAAACCAGAGTGGACATTCTCCTCTGACCTCTGGCATCAACAAGGCGGTGATGTTATGTCAGTATATTTGAAAAATTTGAGAACTTTGGTTTATATTTTAGGAAGCTAAAGTGTTAAAAAAGCATATGGTATTGGTATATGGCATATGGTATATACTGCATATACTATGCAGTGTTACATTTTGTCTGCAATATAGGAATATCTGAAGCATCTGCAGTCACCACACTAGTTAAGAGATGAATTCGAAAACTTATTTTGGTTTTCCAGAATAAATGTAGAAAAAGTGGATATGCACGCGTCTGCCTAAAAGATGTCAGTTACACTTTCATCATGTGCTTTTGGTTAGACCCCAAAACCTAAAGATTAAGCAGATATGGAAAGTGAGCGAGCGGGTATTACTGACACTATTAAACACAAGGTGCTTAATGCATAGTAAATTACTCTTGAATATGTCCACCAGCACAGGGACAGAGTTCATCACAGTGGCACTGCCTACAAATGAACCACACTGAACAGTGACACCTTTAACCCTTACTGCTATACAGTTACAAACTTTTAAAGCTACTTATAAACCAAACTTCAAAATATTTAAATAATAAAATAGTAGTCAACTAAATACGCAGACTCTTTTAACATTTAAAATATGATTAAACATAATGTCCTTGAAACATACTCTTAATTTTTCCACCAACACAGTGACTGACAGAAGTTAAAAAGCAGCAGCATTGCCTCCAAATGAACCACACTAAACAACACTGCTATACAGCCAACTACAAACCTATAACACATCAGCAAGGTAAAACAAACAAACAGTTAGTCTTAATTTGCTCAAAAGCAGAATGGTGACACACTCCCTAGAGATCCCCAGGTCCATTCCCTGCTCAGACCCCACCTGTGTGGAGTTTGCATCTGGTTTTCCTCCCACATTCAACAGGCATGTGTTCAGTCAATGCCCTGCAGTGTATTGGCACCTTGTCTCCCCACAGCCCTGAATTGGATTCAGCGGGTAAGAAAAGGAATGAATTAATGCTGTGACTGAGAGTTCAACACAGCAGCACTGTGAAGGAGCACACATTGCCATGACAAGGCCCCGATCCAGGAAGGGCATTAAATTTATTTTTTACTTTTTAAAAAGTTGATCAGATGTCTAGAAACTTTCCAACAGAAATCAATGACTTCTTGTTTTACTGGCATATATATTTAATGCTGGAATGAGGTGACACAGAGGTCACATTTTTGCTATACTGCAACATGAGAAAGACAAGAGAACACAGCAATTCAAATAAGAGAAAAATATGTTGACCTTCATAAGTCAGGCAATGGCTATAAAAATAGGTACTTGATTGCCATGCTGGCAGATCACTTGGAAGGCCTGCTATCGAACAACAAGCATTAGCACCTGCTAAACCAGCCTTTCAAATATTTTGTGATAAAGCTTTTTTTAAATCCAGATCCGCTGATTTCCTATCTCCCAGGTGTTGACCCAGTTTCTTAAAATATTTTCAGACTCGACAGTTTTTATAGTTCAACGCAGCACTGTCATTAAATTCTGTACATCTCGTCTTGTCTGGTCTCATCTCATACTTCCAGCAGGTGGCGTCCAGATGACATCCTTATCAGATGCCTAAACCATATGAACTGGCTCCTCTCAATGCGAAGGAGCAGCGGTTCTATCCCAAGCTCCTCCTGGATCGCCGTGCTCCTCACTTGATCATGGAAGGTATGCCCAGCAACCCTCTGAAGAAAGTTTATTTCGGCATCAGTATCTCCATTTTGTTCTTTCGGTAATTACTCAAAGCTCATGACCATAGGTGAGAGCCCTTTATGACTCAGCTCCCTCTTCACCAATATTACTGCCGACACTACACCCAACCTATAGTCGATCTCACAATCCCTCTTCCCATCATTTATGAACAAGTCCCCAAGATTCCTGAACTCCTGCATTTGGGGTAGGTAGCTTCACACTCGGCTGCAAACTGTTTGAGTGCTCAGTGGACACTGGAGGCCTCCATTTGCACATCTGCAAATAGCAGAGATGACACCTCCCGAGCACAACTCACCTCCTGAGCACAGTGTCCAGTTTAGACAGTGTTTTCTAGAACCTCTTTGAGGCTGCCCGAAGTCGTTCTTCAAGGCCTCTCAAAACTCCTGCCACACTCTAGATTTAGCTTCTGCAACTGCAAAAGCTTCCTAAGGGTACTTCATGGATCGTGTTTGTCTGTATCTTCACTCCAGACCTGTTCATCTTGGCAGAGCCTACTGGGAGCTCACAGCTGCTGATGACAGCCCTGGAGGCCATTAGACCACATGCTGCCATGACAAGGCACCGATCCAGGAAGGGCATTCAATTTATATTTTACTTATTAAAAAGTTGATCAGATGTCTAGAAACTTTCAAACAGCATTTTTTTATATACTGCACCATGAGAAAGACAAGAGAACACACAGAAATTCAAATAAGAGAAAAATATGTTGAAAATAAGTCATGCAATGGTTCTAAAAATAGGTACTTGATTGCCATGCCGGCAGATCATTTGGAAGACCTGTTATCGAACAACAAACGTTAGCACCTGCTGAACCAGTCTTTCAAATATTTTATGATACAGGTTTTTTTTATCCAGATTGTCTGGATAGTCAACTACCCCGATTTCCTATCTCACAGGTGTATCGGGTGGGCGGTCTGGCTTAACTGGGCTTCGGTCCTTTGATCTTGACTCGTGCCTCCTTGCCTTAGACTAAGGGCAGAGCTGGGGGTTCATAGTCAAAGAGTCTTATGGTGATCAGAGACGTTGGGTTGCTGTGTCTTCTGCCTCCCGTGGGGTTGCCGATGTCTCCATGTGATCCCTCTTGGCTGTGTTACCTACCAGTTCTCCTTTTCTAGCTATGCTGCTATAGCTAATGCTGCTGGGGTCTCATGCTACACATGGCATCAGTGACTGTTAATAGACACTGTGCTCTTAATCAATAACTAATTACATTTTCTGTTTTCTCTCCAAGCTGTGTTCCGGTACCAGTTTCCGGCCCCACACATGATGTTCATACCGCTGCAGATTCATTCAAGCTACTTCCGTCATCAGCTCCAGCCCCATCAATACCCAGGCCACTTAATGCCGATGTGCATATTTTACGTTTTTATTTGAACTATGACTCCATGACTTTTAGTTTCATTCTTAGATTTATCATCTACGCCGCCCGAGGAGGTTGGGTCCCTTTTTGAGTCTTGGTCCTCCCAAGGTTTCTTCCTCATAACACTTAGGGAGTTTTTCCTTGCCACTGTTGTCCTAGGCTTGCTCAATTTGGGATTGGACGTAGATATTAGGAGATAATCTAAACTTGTAAAGTTGCTTTGAGACAATGCTCCATTGTAAAAAGCGCTATATAAATAGATCTGACTTGACTTGACTTGACAGGTGTTGTCCCATTTTCTCAATATATGTTCATATTCGATAGTTTTTAGACTGGATAGTTTCAATAGTTTCAAGAGTTTTTAATATCCCTCTATGTTGCCATCTGCTGGACAAAGGGTATTATAGCATTTATTTGTTAATGAAAAAGATATTAATGAACCAGTTTAAGAGAGAAAATATCTTTATACACCTTCTGCACACCTGAGATTTACAGTTCATCTTAGAAGACATGTTGTATTAAGAAAAACTTTCAATTATGACTGGAGATATAAAGATTCATTGTCAGTCCAGCTGGTTCATTAGGCTGCAGTGTGGCAGATACCAGTCAAAACCCCTATCTTGTGGCTGTCCGTCATTGAAGACGGGGGCTTTGCGTCAAGATCAGTGTAGGCACAAATGATGTTACCAGCTTGCATTAGCTCGCAAAGCTTCTCTTTAGCAGCCCATTTTCCCTCTCAGTTGTTCATCTTGCTGTTGCGTGGGCTCTGTTATATTTCAACTTTGCATCTCTGTTCCTCTGTTAACTGTTGCAAAATGTTTTATAGAATATATTTGCTTTAGGTTACAACAGTAACACAGTGTGTGTGTGTGTGTGTGTGTGTGTGTGTGTGTGTGTGTGTGTGTGTGTGTGTGTGTTTGTGTGTGTGTGTGTGTGTATTTTAAGCGCTCATTCGAGGGCGACCTCTGGCTGACAAGCTCAGTAATTACATGGCTGGGTGTTACAAATACAATACAATACGTTACATTTTTAACTGAATTAATACTGTACGTTAATTTAGTTACAAAATTGTGAAAAAATCCAATATTCATACCTGATTACCTGGATCTAACATTTGGATATCCTGGTTCAAATACTTAAATTAATGACTGCTGTTTTATAAATGTTTCAAACAGTTTAATCATTATTTCTGCATATAAAAATGTTTCTAAATCCATCGGATTTGATAAAGTAAACCTCATCTATTTTTGATATTTGGGTCCAAATGCCATTATATACTTTTGCATTATTTTTTAAATCCATAAATCCATTCATCTTCAGCTTTTCTGGGAGATGAGGGAAATTCGGATTATCCAAATGAACGGAGAGAACGCTACCTGCTTCACTCTGGCTTCTGAAGTAAACCATCTGCTTCATCACTGGATGGCAATATTTCTGCATAAGAGTTTGTATGTAACGCTAACCAGTTCTTTTGTTCCCATATCGTGGCTTTCAACAACATGTTTAGTCTAAAGTTCTAGTCAAATTATAACGAGGTAAATCACCTTTTTGTAAAAGGAGACGTGATGGTTCTGGTTTCCATTCTGTTCTAGAAGTTATGAAAAACATTTAAGCACCTTAAAGCTTAACTTCCCAACAAAGTTTTATGTGTTTCTTTAATAGCGGCTTGGTTGCAGTGGTAACTTAGTTGCTTCGAAGTTGTAGGCGTTTTTAAAGTATGCTATACTGTCATCATCATCAGTCTGTATGCTGCAAGACTGCACCACTAGTCTTATTAGACACATCTGTCTTCTTGTCTTTTATCTTCTCTATCTGCTGAAAGGTGCAATGAGCCATGACATCATTAGTATTAAATACTTCAATGCAGCATTCTTTATTAGAAAATGCCAGTTCGTGTTGTTTTAAATGAACAAATGTTACAGGCCAGCCAGGTGCAAAAGCGGAGAATTACAGAAAGTACAGTTGGTGTGGAGTTCTTTGCTTAGATCCACACATTACTGTGGATGACTTGTGAGTAAGGAAGTAATTTCATAACACTAAGCATGTTCCTCCCATTTTTATGTTGAAGTTGCATAACTGAATCTTTAATCCAACCACACTGAGAGCACGTGTACTGCAGCATAATGTTCTTGGCTTGGCAACAGTTCGAACAAAGTACAAAAGTATGGAAAGATGCCACAAAGTAAAGTAAATGTCATACGACATAAAGAATTCTGACAAGTGAATCCTTAGTTAGACATCACAATAAACAAAGGTTACTTATTGTCATTCTTTGTACTGTATGTATATGTAATCACACGAAAATGAAATACAAAGACCCTTTATAATTTATCCCTGATATACTGCTCCATGTGTTAGTGGAGTTTTCCATATTTAGATTCAAGGGGTTTTGTAGATTTGTTAAGCCCTATTAGAAATGTTCATAATTGAGAAAAGGAGATATATTGTCTTGGACTGTTTTGGCTCTTTCATTTTGATATTTGCTCATGTGTGTGTATTGGAATAAGTAGCAAAAGTGTGATATCGTTACTTTTTATGTGTTTTAATATATGTTTTTTAAATCTACTCAAGTCACTTGGGAGGTACAGTGGCAGTTTGCTAGCCCACCACCACCGTGACTCAGGTTAGAGTCCCAATGGTTCATTTCAGCCAAGCTGGGCATCACACACAGCACAATTGGATGTGACTAAGGAAGGGAAGGCCAGTCTGGGAATCATGCCATAACCCTGCAACGGTGATTCCTGCTTTCCCATCCAGGGCATGAGTCTCTGGGATAGGCACCAAAGCCTCCTGTGACCCTAACCAGGAAAAGCTGGGTTAAAACTGGTCAAATTCACCAGTTCCAGAAAACGTCCCAAAAGCAATTGTCTTCACTGTTTTGATGCAAGTCTGCTTGCAGTCCCAGCTTAACTGGCTGCTTATTTTTATTTCGAGAGTTAAATATCACCACTAGAAGGCTTTGTATCTGGCTCATTCTTGATCAGATTGCTACACTTTTTATGAAACACTTCCTGAAGATTTTATATTTAACCACTGATTAATAGTTAATAAGAACTTCTAAATATGGGAGGAGAAACTGTTATAATGAAATCATTTGAAATAGATTTCAAATCATCATGCATTTTTACTAATTATACCAATATTTAAAATTATAGTATTAAAATATTAAGTAATATTATATGTACTGAAAATAATGTACTGTAAATTATTTCAAACAAGAATATTGTTAATGTTGTACTTTAAGATGATTGTTAAGCAAAATAATGAGGCATATTCACTTTATGGATTTTATATCCCCTGAACTTTAATAAAATTCATAACGGCACCCTCATGTTAATTCCCTAGAAGGGAACAAAACATGCAATAAATATGATATCTTCAGATAACCCAATCTGATATTAATGCTCTCAAAAACATCCTCTAACAGTATCAGCCAAAGAAAGAAAATCAGAGACGGTCGAAACAATGTTTAAAGATGGACTCAAACTGAAGAGAAAATAAAATTAAATGGAGGAGAGATATAACCCAGGACAGAAAACCAGGGGATGCAGGGAGTATTCAACCTAAGATGGAAAACCAGGGGATGTACAGGATTCAAACCAAGATATTGAATGAAGAAATAAATAAATAAGTTAAATAACAACTAAATTAATTGCCTATATTATTAAAATCTCTCTGTCATTAAGTATTACATCACTCTTTTTTTAAATGTATTTTAAAAATTTTAGCTGGACAGTCTGTATTCCGGGTGAATGGGATTGGGAAGGTGGGGGAAAGGCAGAATGGTGCTTTATGCTTAGCAGCGCACACACTCTCTAAACACACGAAGAAGAGCGGGGTGGTGCCAGACACATGCTCATGGTTACAGTAGTCAGGCAGCAGAGAGAGGTGAAATGGAGTCCAGGGGCTCTAGATTCACAGGATGGGCTCCCGGCACAGCACAATCTCCAGCTCTGAGCGGTACAGTTTACCATTGTCTGACAAGGCCATGATGCTCTTCTTATAGCCAGCTAGAGCCTGGGTTTTCACTTCCTAAGATTAAAGAGGGAGCCATAACATTGCAGTCAGCTGGAGCCTTGTAAATGACATTCCATTGTATTTACATCTCCATCTCACCTTGTTGTCAATGTAAAGGTCCTTCAGGAGGTCCTCCAGTTCCTGCTCGTCAATGTAGCCATTTCCATCCTTCACAGAGAGAGTACACAAGGTAGCCATTTAAAGCCCTGTCCACTTTGCAGTTAGTTCAGTGAAGTAGATTAGAATGAAATTGTTGTGCCATTCATTGTTTCATAAGATTCGATGCTTCGCTAATTGACTGTACTGAGGTGTGTAGCTTGCTTGATGGAGTATCTTTATAGGGATACTGGGGAGGACAGGCTCTTGTTATTACTTTTGCAATCTTGGGTGTGAGTTGCTTTGTGTGTGGTCAGGTGTTTTGCAGCTTGTTCAGGAATGTTAACTGACCTAGTGCCTTCCATAGTTTTTTTGCACCAATTCTTTGGTATAACCCATAATTATTTAGTGGTGACTGCATGTTCCTGTGTGAGACTGTGGTAGCCTAGTGGTTAAGGTACTGGACTCTGGATCAGAAGGTCCAGGGTTCAAATCCCACCTCTGCCAAGCTGCCACTGTTGGGTCCTTGAGCAAAACCTTTAACCCACAATTGCTTGGATTGTAACTGTATCAATTGTAAGTCGCTCTGGATAAGGGTGTCTGCTAAATGCTGTAAATGTAAATATGTGTAAGATTATAATATGAGAAAAACACTGTAGCAATTTTACATGAAAATGTTCAGTGATTAACACACTTCATGTATAATGTACAACATTAATTTCTGATTAAGCATCGGCCCCATTTCTTATAACAAAACTGAATTGTGCAAATGCATTATTATTATTATTATTATTATTATTATTATTATTATTATTATTATTATGCTTTATAGACATTTAGGTCTTGTCAAACATGTTATGTACTACAGATTGTGGCATTAAAAAAAACCCCTAAAAACCCATCAATAAAATAAATAATTAATAAACCACAAATCTTATTCTATTCTGTGTGTGTGAACAATTAATCGAAAAGTATAGACATTATTACTACATAAACTTTTACAGTAGAAATTGTCAGAATGGACCATGATCACTGATATATGTAAACGACTAATTGGCTAATTAGTTTGATTTGTTTAAAACTTTCATTTAGTTTTTGAATATTTTAAGAGATGTTTAAATAATATTTTAAGCAACTGTGTTTGCTCATATTTGACACTAAAGAAATGTATCTTTAAATAAGCATTAAATAACCATACAAGTTGAATATATAAGTTTAAACATAATGCATTGAATACTTTGTATAAACACAAAAAAACGAGTGATGTTACTGTTACAGTATATTATATATATTACAGATTGTTACTGCAAATTAATAAAATATTAATTTTATTAATTATTGAGCCAGGCATGTTGTCAAACCACACAGTTACACTGCAGTCTTGTGTGTGTATGTGGTAATGTATGGAACAGTGATTAGGGGACCATTTGGACACTACATACAGGTATGGGTGCCTCACATGGTCAAGAAACACAAATTATATTAACAACATTTACAAGATTATCGCCATTAACACATTAATTTCGACAACTCTGATTTTAGGATAGTTTGAGAAGTGTTACCACGGCCTCATGCTATGCATTATGAATTATGCAGCACAAAAACTTATTGTTAGTCAAATGTTGTCTCATCTCTGCTCGAGCCAAAAGGAGCAGGTGCAGTACTCATTTACCTGCTCAGGTGAATGGAAACAACACTCATTTGTATGCAAAATCAATTCATAAGAGTGAGGGAAATTAGATGTAAAAAAAAAAAAAGCTTAGCTTATTCTACTAAGCTGAATCAGACTGCCACTTTCAGGTAACTTCCTAGAGTGTAATCGCAGGTTCATGTTAGTGTAAGACTCCACATTACCTTGTCATAGTATGTGAAGATGTTGTGGAACTGTTCAGCGGTCAGCTTAATGCCCTGCAATACAGCACGAATGTAGGCTTCATAATTTAGAAAAGATTCTGGTGGAAAAGTGAAAGCTTTGGTTTTATTTTTAAACCAAGTTGTGTCTTACCTGGAATTTCAATAAGAAATTTTCTTCCACTGGAAGAAGTCTTAAAATGAGAAGTAGATGTAACAACATTAGCATTTGATGGAGAGGGATGGGTAATCTGATTGAACTGTAGCATTTCTAAAGCATTGCCCACCTTGCCATTTCAGAGAGGCCCAGTTTCCCATCTCCATTCAGGTCAAACATTTTGAGCTGAAAGGAAGAAAGAGAGGTCATAACAACAGACTAGTTGCATTCAAGGGTTATTGTTATTGTGTTTATTTATCCTTTGACCCATGTCAAAGAGTTAGAGACTGTTTGATACTTTAATATTACAACATGAAGATTTCCTGCTAGATACCTACAATTGTCTGTGTGTATTCCTGCAGTTTCTGATCATCGTACTGCCTGTTAGCCTTTTTCATGAGGTCTGAGAGAAAGTTCTAAAGGAAAGACAAGTTCACGGTTACACACAAGACCAAAGTCAGGTCTGTGTCTGACAAGCAGCGTGATGGCACAACAATTATAACCCTTCACCGGAGAATCTGGTCAATTTTTGGACAATAACTACAGTCAGAGGCAAACTCCTTGGTTGAACATTCTAAATTAATGGGGGAATTTGAATGTTCCCTTTGGTTGGCAGTTGGCTGGTCAGCAGGATTTGCATGCATTTCATTTGCCTCTCCAGCAGACGGGCCACACCATTATATAGATCTTCAGGTTATTGGGGGATACCCAAGTTCCCAACCATTTGGAATCCAGTTTTCATGAGCTATACAATTATACAAATAATTGTCTTTAAGATGATTTACACTTGTTTGTGAAACAGTATAGCATATCAAAACAAATTCAAATCTATGCATACGTCGCTTTACCTTCAATTCATTTGCTTCAATGAAGCCACTGCGGTCTGTGTCATACCTCCGCCATGCCTACAGATACACACACCCACAAGAGATCAAATATATATACATACACACACACACACACACACACACACAAACATGTTATGCACCACAATCCTTAAGATTTCCATTTTGTATGTTCTAAACATCGATACTTTGCTACTTTGGCCATGAGAAAAGAATGATGTCTGGAAATGTGAGTAATTTAATCATGTATTCCTCCTGCTCACAGAGTTGGTTTATTCAGCGTCATTACTGTTTACACCATTGTAGCAGTATTTTAACAAAAGAAATTTCAAAAGTTGACAATATTTCTGTTTATTTAAACTACATATGTTATATTAACTGTTGTCTGGCTTTAACAAATCCATGACCTAGCATCTTTTCTGAAAAAAGTGAAGATTGTCATTACAAATTACAAATTAAGTATTTATCAGTTGTTAATATTTAATACTATTTTTTAAATTTAAGATGGTATGTATTTGTTTTGGTACTCCCCTTTGTTTTGGTACAGGACCAGCACAAATCAGGAACTATTTGGGTGGTGGATCATTCTCAGAACTGCAATGACACTGATGTGGTGGTGATGTCTTAGTGTGTGTTGAGCTGGTTTGAGTGCTGCTAGATTGTTTGAGTGTCACTGTTGGACTAAAAATAGTCCAAAAAATGTGCAGCCACCAGCATCCTGTAGGCAGCATCCTGTAAGATCTGATGAAGGTTTAGAAGATGAACACAAACTGGGCAACAACAGATGAGCTGCTGTATCTGACTTTACATCTACAACGTGGAGCAATAAGGTAGAAGTGTCTAATAGAGTGCTCAGTGAGTGAACAGTGTTTAAAAACTTCAGCAACACTGCAGTGTCTGATCCAATCGTACCAGCAAAACACACACTAACACACCACCACCACATCAGTGTCACTGCAGTGCTCAGATAGAATAGTGATATTAAATTTATGTTTGTATGAAAGACATGATCAAGTGCATTCTCTGTTGGATGTATGTCCAGAATGCATTCTAAAAAACTGTACAAAATTAAAAAGGGCTAATAAATTTTAGGAGTTATGAGGTTTTTATATCTTGCTGGATTTTATTAATTAACCATTTCCATTTTCTATTCAGCTAAACTATGCATTATAAATGTAAAAAAGGATGAAAAGCAATTTGAAATTTGTCAGTGCCTGTTTCTAGCAAGGGTTCTTATCAAAGATAGATGTTTAGTTCTGCCTTCTCAGGTCTGTAGAGAATTTCTGCGGTCCTTCAATAATATATTACCCTGAAAATAGATGTTTATACTTCTGCATTCTATTTTAGCCCTTAAAAAGGTTTGCACACTGCACAAGGTGATTAAAATGTTCATTTTCTCCTGTTTCCTTCTTCATTCCCAGATCTGCATAATGTAATGGTAAGAAAGTACCATTATCTGTTACCATCTCTGTACCAAATCTTAGTAATTTGTTATGTTGTATGGAAGAATAACATATGATTATGCAAAAAAGCATGCTGGGAAATATTACAGTCAGGAGAATATGTTACCAGTTAAGGAACTTTTTTTCATGTTTGCCAGGTAAAGATATGCACATATCTTTCTTGCTATTATTAAATATTAATTGTGTTCCATGTTTTTAATAATTTCTTAATAGTTTGACCTTTACCACTAGCTTTGTTATATAATCATAGTTTTATCCATATAAAAATGTGTGAGTCAAATTAATGAATTAAGTATGAATTATTAATAAAATGATGTAAAAGTAAGATTAAGTATATCAAATATAGAAAAGTATGAATAAGAGTTTAAATATCAAACACCTGGATGCTATTGCAATCTATGACATCTTTATAAGACATTTTAAATTCTTATAAAGTTCTATCTATCTATCTATCTATCTATCTATCTATCTATCTATCTATCTATCTATCTATCTATCTATTTATCTATCTATCTATCTATCACAAGAAATAACAATGCAAAGAGTGATAGAAAAATGCAAAACTGAACAGATATTTTTCACATTGTTCGATTTCTTACCGCCATGAACTCAGTGCTTGAGCCCAAAAACTGTCTGAAGCAAAGCAGGAAGTTCTCTTCTGTAGGCAGGATCTGAGCTAGCTGAAATGAGGCAGAAATGACAAAAATAAGGTTTTCAATGCCACATCATTTTCATTTGTTAGATGAATATGATAGGCCTTGTTCCATTTACCATTTAAAAGGTCATCTATCATCTGACTGTAGTCCACTGATAATAGGCTCTGTATTTGAAACAGTGCAATGTCTTACCTCTGCCAGCTCAATTCTCCCATCTTGGTTCTTGTCAAATTTCTGCATGAAATCTCTGAAGGATACATTTGTGGACCCCTGAAACAGACAAGCATATCAGCTGGGATTTGTTAATAGACAGATATTGTGATTGTTTTTATACTGCATATTTTATATATCAGAATAGAGAAAAAGCAAGACAAAGTAGTTTATAGTCACTGTAGTGAATCTGTTCCCATTTGCTAATTAATGACCTGAGGTTATAAACTATAGGCTATAGGCATATAACTCACATGATTCATTATTAGACACTCAAAAATAATAACTTCTTGTCTTGCTTTTACTGGGATCTCACACATACCCCATCTGCTCAGTAATTTGGGGAACACTGTATTATCATTTCAGTATTAAAGTTTAACACATTTGGCAAATTAGATACTTTTTAATTACCCATAATTCTGGCACACTTTTGCTTCTATTTCCATGACTGTTATTGTGGCATTAGCATATTTTCAAATTACACCTCAAAGTGTGTAATGAAGTGTAATGATCCAATATTACATATCCGACAATGCCAAAAGTATGTAACAGAACAGCTTCAGCTCTGGGATGTTGGTGGGTGAACATGAATGGCTCACTTCAGGTCCTTTCACAGAATTTCTGTTAGATTAATGTAGAAATGACTTTGATTTGGCCATTCCAAAACATTTATTCTTATTTCTGTTCTTCTACTGCTATTTTCTATTTTCTTTTTTAACCATTCTTTGGTAGAACAACTTGTGTGCTTAGGGTCATTGTCGTGCTGCATGACCCACATTCTATTGATAATTCAGTTCACTGACCAATGTCCTGACATTTTACTTTAGATTTTTCTGGCTAGAATCAGAATTCAGTGTTCCATCAAATATGGCACGTCATCTTGACCTAGATGCAGAAAAAAGGTCCAAGCCATGATACTACCACCACCATGTTTCCCAGAAGAAATGAAGGTTCTTATAATGGAATGCAGTGTTTCCCTTTCTCCAAACATAACACTTCTCCTTTAGACCAAAAAAATTTCTGTTTTAGTCTCATCCATCCACAAAATGTTTTTCCAGTAGCCACCTAGTTGTCCCTGTGATTTTTGGCAAACAGACAGGCAGCAATGTCATTTTAGGAGAGCAATGACTTTGTATTTGAAGCCTTGATACTCCCAAATGGGAAGCTATTGTTGTTCAATGTTCACTTGATAGTGGACTCATGAAAATGAAAATTAGTCAATGTGTGAGAGGCCTGTTCCTTTGTGTCCTTGTGGACTGTTACATGCCTTGTTGTTGGAGTAATGTTTGTTGGTCGACAAGGGGAGGCTAGCAATGGTCTTGAATTTCATCCATTTGTACACAGTCTGTCTAAATGTGGATTGGTGGAGTCCAAACTCTTTATAAATGGTTTTGTAACCTTTTCTAGCATGTGTTGTGAAGATCAAACTTTAATAGAGCCCTGTTCTGGTACCCACCCAAACTTCAGAAACTCAAATTTTCAGAAAATAAATGACCACATAATATTTTTGTCTCATTTGTTTAGTTGGCTTCTCTCTGTCTACTTTCAGGACTTCTTGAAAATCTGTTGATGTTCTACGTCATATTATGCAGATATATAGAAAATTTTAAAGGTTGCACAAACTTTCAAGCACCATAAAAATGATTTATTGTCCATTTTGCATGTCCCAGGTAATATTCTGCATGTTTTTCATACTATTTGACATTGCGGTAAGCTGTCATGAATTTTCTCCTCATATTGTAGTTTCCATATGTGATTTGTTATATCATTGTTATTGTCCAGCTTAGTCAAGACTTTAGTCACCTGTTTTTGGAAGGTGCATAATACTACACTTAGCACTGTTTTGTATTTGCTCTTTGCCTTGTTTTGGTAGTTTTATGTTAACCTTAATAGTGGATGATGATAAGGGAATAAAGCTGTCATTTTATGTGTTGAATATTGATATGGGTTTGGACAATGAATCTCAGAAAAGCCCAGATAAAATGACTGAGATGTACACTTTGAGATCCTGTTTACTACACTAACAGGTTATGGAGTTACTGGATCTCTGATTTCCATCAGAATCTAGACATTTATACATTTGAATTGCTCCCTCTGGTGACATTGAAAACTGTGACAAAAAAAGCATATATATTCAAAATTCAATTTCCTTTCTTTACTTACCACTCCTGCTCCTTTCCGTGCACTCTCCAGCTGTGTAATGAAATTCTCGAGCTCCTTGCCCTCAATGTAGCCATTACCTGTAAATAAGTCCCATTTTAAACCAACATTCAAATTCTGGCTTAAATGTGGCCAGTGCTGAAGACAAACTTCATAACCACCAACTGACAACAAACGACTGGCATCTTCTAGTTAGTCCTGCTGGATGACAGCCATAAAGCTGGCAAATTTCAAGATTTTCTTTTTTTTTTTTTTGCTGGCACGAAAATTAGGGCAACTGCAGAGCTTAATTAAAAGCACTGACAGCTGTTCTCCCCGGTGTGCATCAAACATCTTTCTTCTAGACTTTGGCTTTAATTGGAGGCCTTATTGTGCAGGACTTTTACATCTTGCAAAACTTCAATCAAATTTTCACTAACAAGAAAGATATTACGTTTCAATGCCTTCATGCCAGGAAACTGATCTTTGTGTAAAGGACATTCTTGTGTTTATTTATTCCATTTTAAATGTTAGTGCCAATTAATTTTCCAAAATACTTACTAAATACTACTTTCAAGGGGAGGAACTCAAAAATACATAGCAGAGCAATATACATAAAACATATTTCAGAATACATTCATATTTCAACATGATGACCGGTCAATTAATTCAGTGGAAATTGCAATTTGACCAAACTATACCATGATAATGCTTTGAGTTTGTAGGATTTCATTCAAAAACTATATTTTTTGCAACATAAAAATTAACAGTATCAGAATATAACAACTTGCTTGTTCTCACAACAACACCTAAATACTTCTCCTAAAATAAGTACTCTTTAAATCTTTTTCAGATCATGCTCTAATCTCAAACGTTTTCACGTATATTATAGGCATCTCACACAGTTAATTCCCGTTCCTTAAGGTATTTAGCCAGCCTGCTCGTTCTCTTAGTTAAGACCAATAAAGTGTATTTATAAACAATGCACATTTAAAATGAACCATTTGCCACTCTTATTTTCTTTTCTGCCAATAAATGCCTGAAAACCCTTCTATTTGCACTAATTTTATGAATTAGGTAAGTATCTCAACAGATTTGAATAGACATAGAAAAACTTCTGAAACATTTTGACATAGGTCAAAATTATTTTCTAAGCAGTTCTCAGGCAATTCTGAAAAAAAGCTTGTATATCTCCCAGATGTCCAACCAGAATCTGAGGGTTAAAAGTAGAGCCTGTACAGATGCTGTAGAGGAGATGCTGCACCTAAATGCACTCACCATCGGCATCATAATGTTTCCAAATATCCAGGAACTGGGATGCAGTCAGTTCGGCCAAATGAAGGTAAGGCGCTGGTTGTCCTTTATTTGCCATGTTAATGTCAAAAATCCCTGGAGAACTTCTACTTCGTCTGATACCGATTCTCGTTGTCCCCCTCCCCGGCGCGGTGCCCGAGCTTTTAAATGAGCGGTGCAGTTCCTATGTGAGCAGATAGATGGCGCAGTGGTCCAAAC
>JAJAGP010004452.1:0-49639 GCA_025084515.1 Ancistrus triradiatus | reverse complement strand
CATTAACAATATTTTTATATATTTTATTTCATTATTTATATATCTTTTATTTAACATGCAAGTGCATTTCCAGGTGTGAATGGCTTTTCAGGCCCGGAATTAATCAAATAAGGCAAGTGTTTATCCATGTGAGCATAGCTCTTCAATATTTGCAAAGCAGGACACCAATTTGGGTCAGCCCACATGTCTATAAGACAGGAAGTTGGGGTTGGCTGGCAGCAGGAATGGGTTACCACATGCTGGGCTAACCTATTTGGCATCACCAAGTCCACAGTTTGTTTGACTGTCCATGAGTTTCACAAAGCCATTCGTCATGTTCTCATAAAGAACTACAGCATGGGTACAAGACTTGGTCCTACAACATCAATTCTGATCCGAGTGTTAGGAACAAGGTCACAGTGTCACTCCACCATGTATTTTATGTCAGTACCACAGAATTAAGAAGGTCCTCTTGAATGGGCTTTTGCTATTCATACTGCCATGAAAGAAAAACTAAAAGTCACATAAAGGGTTGGATATGCATTTTATCAATTCCAATTCTGATTCCAGTTCTGCTTACTGAATCCAGTATGGTGATAAAATGTTCGAAGTGCTTAGATGTAAAGAATATCTTTGTTTTTTATCTTTCAACTTCTAAAGTAAAAACTATACATTTTTTCTTCCCATTTAAACCTAATTAATACATACCAAGTAATTAATGGCTACCTAACCCTAGTCACATAAGGAACATTTGGAATAGCACCTACGTCGTGAACATAGCCATACATTGTAAACATTGTGTTTGAGAACCGTATTGTTTAGGAAAAACTATTTTATTTATGGTTGCCAAAAGCATACCATAATGTCTTAAACATTTTTACAATGAAATTCTGGCAACCACAGCTGCCGGTACTGCATGTTAAATTTTACAGATATTTTTTTCGTACAGTGTAGCGTATTAAAGGCTGGCATAGTTGGCATTTTCGCTGGATTTTTATCAATATAACTGCAAAAAACAATCAGAGTGATTCTATTTTGACACATCATGATAATACGCTCGAGCATAAGCATACTGTATAATGGATTAGCTGCCAGTGTGTAGTGAGCAGGTTTACTTACTGGCTGGTTGGCCATGGTGTGGTACCACCAGAAGAGGCGTGAGGTGATGAAATAGGCAATGACTACATCTATGGTGTAGTGGTCATGAGCAAGGAGGATGCAGAAAATGCCCAGGACGCAGAGCGACCAGCACACCCAGTGATAGAACCAAAAGCGTCTGGGAGAATCTGGGTAAAGAACAAACCAAAAGCATGACAGTGTTGATAATCATAAGTCTAGAAATGTAAAGCAGATAATCCCTAAACATTTGAAAGGAGACAAGTTGGTAGAATCTGCTTTAAAAGACGGGAACATGGCTTGATTTAACAGCATGCTAAAGTGTGTGTGCTAAAGTCAAACACTAGGTGGCTCTGTTGTCCAGTCTGAGCACATTCAGAAGCAGCAGTGTGATCTGCTTACACTCTTTAATGAAGAGATAAGTGAGGGTCAGCATGACCGTGTGGCCGCTGTATAGGTAGTCGCCGCACATGTGGTGAGAGCCGGTGATGGTCAGACCTCCGCCGGCAAACATCTTCAACACCCGCCACATCTGTGACTGCCAGTCCCCATGCAGCTGTAATGCAGAGTGGAGAAAACCATTAGTCCCTTGCTATGTACAGCCCAGATGTGACTTAATTACAATGACAAAACCCAAGATGTCATATTTGTGGTCTACACTTTACACAGCCATGTTGAAAAATATTGTCATTTCAAGATTTGGAAACATTACAGGTATGCGCCATTTAATGACCTGGTTGTGCTCAAATGGTCGTTGGTCAGACTTTACCATAGTCATGTTTTTATGCTACTGTAATGTAAATATAAAGGGTATTTTCACACAAAAGCGGAGTGCAAACGATACGTAAATGCATCAGAGATACCACTGAAAAGCCACAAATGCATTGATAGATTGTATTAGGAATAATACAAAAGATAAATGGACAAACAAATGGAGAGAACAGAAGGAAATGGGGATTGTGGAAAGGAGGTAAAGAAGAGAGTACAGGCAGGATGGAGTGGGTGGAGAAGAGTGTCAGGAGTGCTGTGTGACAAAAGGGCCGCAGCAAAAGTGAAAGGAAAGATTTATAAGAGAGTAGTGAGACCAGCCTTGTTGTCTGGGTTAGAGACAGTGGCACTGACAAAGAGACAGGAAGCAGAGCTGGAGGTGGCAGAACTTAAGATGTTGAGGTTCTCTTTAGGAGTGTCTAGGGTGGACAGGATTAGGAATGAGATCATCAGAGGGACAGCACAGGTTGGAAAATTGGGAGACAAAATTCGAGAGGGAAGACTGAGATGGTTTGGACATGTGCAGAGGAGGGATAGTGGATATAAATGGTAGAAGGAGCTGGAGATGGGCGCCAGGCAAGAAACGGAGAGGAAGACCAAGAGGAATTATATGGTTGTGGTAAATGAAGATATGCAGGGAGTTGGGGTGAGAGTAGAGGACGTGGAGGACAGGGTGAGGTGGAAACGTTTAACTCGCTGTGGTGACCCCTGATAAAGGGAGAAGCCGAAAGAAGAAGAAGAAGAAGAAGAAGAAGAAGAAGAATGGACAAACAAAGAAGGACTACTTACAATAGGACAAGCACATGGATTTACGAACACCATTTACAGCTTGCTACAAATAAATAGCCTAAAATCATACAAACAAACACGAGTAACTTGCACAAAAAGTCTTTAAAAACACATCAAGTCCAAACGCGACCCAACGAGCAAGAGGGCATGTGACCGGTAACGTAGTCACACGTGCACACAAAAACTCATGCCAATGATAAAGTCTCTTAAACCCCCACCACAGCGTTGATTGGCTGTTTACATCCTCAGTTAACAGACATTTTTATTTCCTATTATAACTGTTAAGACCTCAGTCGTTAAAGCGAACGGACTTTGATCAGATAGTCATTAAACGTACTCATGCACAAAAAAGCATCCTCTTTTATTATCCTGCTCACGGTCGCAGGGGAAGGTCTGAAGCCTAACCCAAAAAGCAATGAGCGCAATCAGAGGTACCCCCTGGACAAGCTGCCAGTCCACCAAACCGCTCTGGAACTGCCGTTTCCAGCAGCAGGCTCTTGCGACTCAGTGACTGGAGCTACAGTACTACACAGCTGGTTCTCTTCACTTCCTCCAAGCTTTTAAGGAACATGGGGGGAGATACCTCTCAGCCATAAAGAAGTTTGGTGTTCCTAGGTCACTGCTGTAGTACATTAAGTCACGCTAAAGCTTTTTACTTGTAACTGGATTAAATGCAAAGAACAAAAAAAGCTCAATTTAGAAATGATAATACAAATATTCTTTACACCTAAACATTTGGCACAGTTTTTCACCATGTTGGAATCAAACTTTGGAATCGCTAAGAACTGGAAGCGATAAGCAGAAGCAAATCAGCATCGGAACTGATCAAATGCAAACGATACCCAACCCTAGCAAACAAGCTGTGTGGAAACACTATGATTTCCTGAGACAATAGAGAAGTGAGCTTGTCGGTTTTGGCCAAGAATGTTTTTGTCCCCAAAGCATCACTATGCTGCAGCATTAGCCATACAACTGGTTTATTTTTGGTGCCACCACAGCATCAGCATCAACATATTGATTTTCTATTTATTACTATTTAAGATGGATAAAATCTTATTTCACTGCAAAAGCCGCACACACTGCATTGATTCGCTCAGCCCCACTTTACCCCACACTCTGTATCTCTCTCTCACACACACACACACACACACACACTCACTCTCACACATTCGCACGCGCACACATTCACACGCGCACTTTTACAGAGTGTGAAACTGTCAAGAGAGAGTGCAATGCATTTTGAAGCCGGTAGTTCAGAAACAAAGGTTACCTTCACAGAATACAGATGGAATTCTTATTTCTCCGCTCTCACTGTTGCTTGTTTGTCAAGGTTTTCTTGATTCAGCATGTTCATTCGGTTTGTTTGGCTCGGTTGCTCGTAGTTCTTGCACGCTCAGTGAGACAGTAATCTCACTCGGTACTTGCCAAGATATCTGTAGTGACGCATCTTGCATACGGTACTATTCCTCCTGCATCAGCATACCGCCATAAATAGAAACTAATTCTGTGGGAAACACTTTACCGAATGGTTTAAATAACAAATTAAGAAACTTGTTCCCCTGGCATGTAACATTTTACATGATCCTGGAGTTTCCATTTCTACAGCTCATACTTCTACCACTATATCATTTAGGATTGCACTCAATCACTTTGGGAACACCATCACACCCTAATTAAAATGGATCAAATGTCAAAGAAAATATTCAGTACTTGTTTCCAATGCTGACATACAACTGTGGTATCTCCATTTCCCCAGCTGCCTTTTTTCAGTCAATGAGTGCCTCTCTGTCTATTCCTCTAAGCTGCAATCACCAGGAAAGCAGGATCTGACATGTTACAAGGCTGCCCAGCTTGGTCCAGTAGATGATGAATTGTTCCCCAAAAGGCTCGCCGTAAGGATTTCCTGCTCGGTGTGGTGGGTGTGTAGCTCGCAGTTTCCCACCCGTCCCAGTGACTCACTCCACACACTTGCCAAAGCTCTCCTTGCAACCGCACCAGGACAATGCAGTCACACACTAAAAACCATGCATTCTGACCTGGGTAAAACCAGTAATTTACTCGGCAGGGCTTATGCGTGAACACACTTCAGTGATTAAATGCAGTGAAAACGAGCACGGCCATTTGCTGCGTCGAGACCTGGGTCGGCTCGTGGGAACCGTGTAAAAGGGCAACGCACAAAGGGAGATTACAGTTGCAATATATTGCAGAGATACAGCAATGTATTGCAATATTAATTTTCGTGATAAAATATATCGACTGTCAGCTCAAAATATCGATTTTGAGACAAAAAAAATCATTGATGTGTTGTGTTAAGAGGACTCGGATTGTACACCGTAACCGTATCGTGATTTATACCACAGTTAGTTCCGACCCGCAATCTGAGAGACGTCTTCCGCCGTGATATTATTGACCATAACGGCACTGTGACCGACGCTCTATAAGTATTAATCCGCGGCACACACGTAACCTGGCATTGACGCTCGCCAGAAAAAGCAGTCAAGTTATACTGAGTAAAATGAAAGTTATCACTTTATAAAATCTATTGGTTTTGAAAACGATATGAATTCAGAAGATGAAGCTATTAATGACCAACCTGAGCCAAAGATTTATCACCTTTAGGATTTAGAAGCGCTGGAAAAGCAAACGAAGTCAGTACTTTCAATCAATCGTCTCCCGCGCTCTTAATGGATTCACAGCTCGACTGATGAGCAACGAGACTGAAGATCAGTTTTGGTCCCATCAACAAAAATGACCTGAATCACCTCCATCCCTCACAAAGACGTCGTTTGCTGGACTTAAACTCTGCATTTTTCATTAAACACCATGCACGGCTAATCGGGCGTTCATTGGTCTAACAGGTTTGTTATCTGTAAGTACAGCTCTAACCCAGAGAAGCTGCTGATGCTCTGTAACTCTGCTGTTACATTTCTGACTATTCAGATTAACATTAAGAGCTTCATCATACAAATTTATAATCACTAATCAAACGGGATCCTAGACTTTGGTTAGAACACCGGGATCTGACTCCGATTTGCTTCAGTCGGTAGAATAGTGGATCTTAGTAACAGCTTGCTTGTAAACCCGACCCATTTTATTTGCTGAATGTAAATAAACTTTCTCTTTAATAAATTAAAACTTACCAATCGATTATTTTGTGTTTTAATTGTCTGCAGAATAAACATTTTATGGGTAAGTCTGTTGTCTAGACTTTAATGCCGTGAGGGAAAATAGAATGAACTATTTTACCTCGCGGAGGGTGGATAAACTGTTTTTTTAATCTTTTTCTGTCCTTTTTATCTTAAAATTCTAACATCAATGATAACGATAATGGGGGAACCGTGGCATAAACAATAAGGACTCTAGGGGGGGCATTATTGTTGAATATATCACAGAAAGAGGCGTTATTAAACAAACCCTTTCCTGTGATATATTCACAATAATGCACACCCTCTCGTGCCTTATTGCTTTAATAATCATATTGTTATGCATATCGTATGGTGAGGTCCTTTCCAATACCCACCCCTAATAAACACTAACCACCTAAGGCCTGAGCTTTGAGTTTCTATGCATTTTTTATTTGGAATTAGAGGTCTTTATAAACATAATTTAAAAAACTTCCCATATGGGGACACAGAATTTATTTAATCATGAAACACAATCATTTACTAACACGTTATAAATTATAAAAATCTTTATTTCAATGCCTGAACATGGCAGTGCAAAAAACAAAATTTGAAAACAAGTCATCTGAAAGCCCTGAAAATTTTTACAATTTCCTTACTCCATAATCCAAACCAGGAATGTCTGTTATGTCTGTAGGAACAATCTGTCACTCCTATTGGTCTATTCGAAATGCTGGAAAATGAGGACAAGAGGTCTAAGCAGAATTAAGTAATAAGTAGGAGTGTATGATATGTATCATCCACGATAAGATCTTAATTGTTGTTTTAACAATGTGTGAGCTGACGTAATCGATTATGTCACTACCTTCGCCAAAAAAAATGTCAAAAACAACACGCCTTAACATAGCCAGGTAGGACAGACTACTGTGTGAGTGCACAAGGTGTGCAAGCGCCACAAACCAAGGTAACGTTCTACCTAAAAGCACATGACTAAAGTTAAAAAGGAGTGAACAAACTGCACCAGGAGACAAACTAAAGACACCACCACCCTTGCAGTCAGATGTTGCTGAAAAGACGGCGATCTGCAAGCCTTGTCGGACATCGGTTGCTATTAAAGAGAGCTCAACAACTAACTTATGTCACCATCTGAAAACTTCGAGAAGATACCGTATTTTTCGGACCATAAAGCGCACCGGATTATAAGACGCAATATCAACGATCGGCTGCTAACGGATCTATGTTCATACATAAAGCGCACCGGCTTATAAGACGCATGAAATGAAACAAAACTCTTAAGTTCCGTCGGAAGCTCAGTTTGGTCTTTACCTGGCGCAGGGCGTGTTCTTGCTTCCTCCACTTCCTATCATTGATTCGTTAATGCTGAATTCTCTTGCAGCTGCTCTATGACCATGTTGTACTGCGTGACTGATAGCGCGGAGTTTGAAATCCGCTTCGAAAATGAATGAATGAATGCACGTACCCTAATGCTGAAGCACATACCGTATTACTCCGCGATGCTGCGCACTACGGTGGCCATAAGCTTCATAACTTACCAGGACCGTGCTAAAACATTGACAGATTTATGAGCGCCGTGTACCATCTACAATCGGTTCTACGTCAGAAAGCACAACCAGAATTAATTCATACATTAGACGCACCGCATTTTTAGGCGCACTGTCGATTTTTGAGAAAGTTAAAGGATTTTAAGTGCGCCTTATGGTCCAAAAAATACGGTAAATGATAAACTTTGAGAGTCAGCTGTCCACGACAGACATAAACCAGCTAACGTACCAGCACAAAAACACACTCAGCAAACTTTACCGGCATCAAATTTTAGCAAAAAAGTGCCTTGAAAAGAAGAAAAGCAACAGATGACAAGACAGAAATGCTGTCACCAATTACATTGTGAAAGACACGGTGCCAATTCAGGCAGTTGAGAAATAGGGTCAAACAATTTTTGAATACTTTAGACTAGATGTACACTGACAAAGTATCGTCTAACTATCGGTATTGACAAAAGCTCAGAACATAGAGATATCTTTTTTGCGTACCCCTAGTATGAGGCACGAATGTGTAGCAAGCCCAAAATGTAACATCATGAATCTACATGTACAGCATTTAGAAGGTGCTAATCCAGAGAGAATTACAACTGATACAATCTTACACAGCACAATACACCCAACTGTGAGTCCAGGGCCTTGCTCAAGAGTCCAAAAGCAGCAGCTTGGTAGTGCTTGGACTTGACCCATCAAACTTCCGGTCAATAGACTAGCATCTTAACCACTGTGCTACGAGAGAGAATAAAGCACTAATGTGGTGGAATATCATTCTCACGGTTGCAAATACACAATCACAGATACAAAACCAGCTCTACAACACACCAATACCAATTAAGCAGTAATTCAAACCATTAACAATGCCGACAACTGTTAGCCGATTTCTGACGCTCCCTTATTGGGATGGTCTCATTACTGAGCGACAGTAGATTCCATCATGTAAACACGCTGAGCGTTACTTAGCAACACATCTGGCATATTGGATAACAGTTTGCACATGTCGTTTCTAACAAAAGCACCTAATGAAATCATTATTCTACATGAAAAAGATCATGCATTTTTTGTCATGCTTAGACACTGGGTCTTGCCACAAGAGTGCTTCTCCTGCTGCCCTATAAAAAGGCTCTCTGCGTTTACTTCTGGGTAGTGTACCTCTTGGTAAGAGATTGTTGACTGCTAGACGATGCACAAAGACATTTTGCACAGTTGACAGACTTTGAAAGGGGGCACATCATTGGATTAAGAGAAGCAGGATGGTCATTTCGACGAATTGCCCACCATCTTGGCCGTACTGACCTAGCTGTTAGGAGGTGTTGGTAGTGGGTCATACACACGGCATTCTTTTTGACTGGGCTTGGAACCAGTACTGGGTGAGGCTCTCACACTGAGGCACTTGTACCTAAATGCTTGTCTTTGGAATATAGTAGGAAAATGGAGTTCCCACAGGAAACTCACGTAGAACTGAGGAGAAAATGCAAACTCCACATGGGCAGAGTTCAGATCAGGAATCAGACCAGATCTCTGGAGCTGTGAGGCGACAGCACAACTTCTTAAATGCTGCGCCCCAAATATATGTTCCTTGATTCAAAAAACAAAGGATCTACAGGTGAGTTGGAGATAGAGATTTTATCAGCATTTTAATGACACATAATTACCTTATTATTCATACCGCATAAACGGTGACTACAATTAGCTTGTCTAATATCTCTGGAGACCGTGAAATGATTCAACGCAGCAAATAGGGATACGTCTGCCGCGGGTTTCCAGTGTTCTGGATTCCATCACGTCTCACAACCCAGACTGTCACTGTATGTGATCTCACCTGTTTGGCATGTTCTTAATCACACCCTCTGCTATTTAAACCCTTTGTTTCAAGCAGTCAAATTAAGTTTTCAGACTGTGTGTGGAGTTCAAGACCAAAATTCTGATTATTTTGTTTGCCAGTCTACTTTGTTTAAAAGCTGCATGTCTGAATGATTCGATTATATTATCTTATATTAGATGTCTGACTAACGATAAGATAGTCCCTGGCTTTTGTGGATGAAAGGGTCTCAAACAATACTTTTGCTTTTTTATTTTATTACTCATTATTCTGCTTCCTTCAGTAGTCTTTACACAACAGGAGAAATTCTGAGGTGGGAAAATATCTATGAAATATTGCATCATACATATGAATCACATGAACTGCTAACAACTTAACCAAGCATCTTGGCTGTATAGTGTCATTTCAAAGCGAAGGAGTCAGAAAAAGGGAAGAAGAGTCAAGCTGAAACAGTGCAGGCTGTTGCCCAACTTCTCATTTTTGATTATATGGCCATGCCACATCCTGTTTGTAATTTATTTTGATATGCAAACTAAGACACTTTATACTTGGTCATTTCATGCGTTTATATCTGGATTGTGTCCTAACAAGGTTTAAACCGCACGCACGTACAATTAATAGTCAAATGCATTTCCAGTTGTCTAGATTCAAATATGACTACTACATCCCACAGAACACACAAATCAGCTCCAAGCAGTGGCTCACCCATGTACTTTAATTTAATTTCTTTAGATGAAGAGCAAGGCATTAATATTTATAGGTACATGGCTGCTAAATGTGTTTAATACAGCAGTGACACAGACTACAGTCGTAGCAATCGCTTTTCGGATGCAGATCAACGAGAGGTTTTGTATTCAGGGTTTGGTTTTCAGATGAGTCTTGGAGATATGGATGCATTTATACTCGTTTAATATGTGGATACAGTGCTACCTTCTGAAGTGGTTTGAGCAATCAGAGTTAAATCAGATAAAAATGGCTCTTGGGTGCAATTACACATACAATCCTTACACTGTACTAAAGACTAGTGAAACGACCTATTGTATCTGGGGCCTTGGGAACAGATCACTTAGTCTAAAGTAAGTACAGTGGGGCAAAAAAGTATTTAGTCAGCCACTGATTGTGCAAGTTCTCCTACTTAGAAAGATGAGAGAGGTCTGTAATTTTCATCATAGGTACACTTCAACTATGAGAGACAAAATGAGAAAAAAAAACATCCAGGAAGTCACACTGTAGAATTTCTAAAGAATGTAATTGTATATTATGGTGTAAAATAAGTATTTGGTCACCCGCAAACAAGCAAGATTTCTGGCTCTCTCAGACCTGTAACTTGTTTAAGAAGCTCTTCTGTCCTCCACTCGTTACCTGTATTAATGGCACTTGTTTGACCTCGTTATCTGTATAAGACACCTGTCCACAGCCTCAAACAGTCAGACTCCAAACTCAACCATGGCCAAGACCAAAGAGCTGTCGAAGGACAACTGGAAGAAAATTGTATACCTGCACCAGGCTGGGAAGAGTGAATCTACAATAGGCAAGCAGGTTGGTATGAATAAATCAAATGGAGGGAGCAACTGTAAGAAAATGGAAAGGACATACAAGACCATTGATAATCTCCCTCGATCTGGGGCTCCCACGCAAGATCTCATCCTGTGGAGTCAAAATTGATCATGAGAACGGTGAGCAAAAATCCCAGAACTTACATGGAAGGACCTGAATGAATGGACCTGCTGCAGAGAGCTGGGACCAAAGTAACAAAAGCTACCATCAGTAACACACTTACGCCGAGAGGGACTCAGATCCTGCAGTGCCAGGCGTGTGTCCCCCTGCTTAAAACCAGTACATGTCCCAGGCCCGGTCTGAAGTTTGCCAGAGAGCATATGGATGATCCAGAAGAGGATTGGGAGAATATATTTGGTTAGATGAAACCAAAAACCATAGAACTTTTTGGTTTAAAAACTCAAACTCGTCGTGTTTGGAGGAAGAAAAATTGGTGAGTTGCATCCCAAGAACAACCATACCTACTGTGATGAAGCATGGAGGATGAAACATCATGCTTTGGGGCTGTTTTTCTGCAAAGGGGACAGGACAACTGATCCGTGTTAAGGGAAGAATGAACGGGGCCATGTATCGTGAGATGTTAAGCCAAAAAACCTCCTATCAGTGAGAGCATTGACAGATGGAACGTGGCCTGGGTCTTCCAGCAGACATGACAATGATCCCAAACACACCGCTCGGGCAACCAAAGCAGTGGCTCCGCAAAAAAGCATTTCAACGGTCCTGGAGTGGCCTAGCCAGTCCCCAGACCTCAACCCCATAGAAAATTTGTGGAGGGAGTTGAAAGTCCGTGTTGCCCAGCGACAGCACCAAAACATCACTGCTCTAGAGGAGATCTGCATGGAGGAATGGGCCAAAATACCAGCTACAGTGTCTGCAAACTGGTGAAGACTTACAGGAAACGTTTGACCTCTGGCATTGCCAACAAAGGTTATGTTACAAAGTATTGAGTTGAACTTTTGTTACTGACCAAATACTTATTTTCCACCATGATTTACAATTAAATTCTTTAAAAATCCTACAGTGTGATTTCCTGGATTTTTCTTCTCATAGTTGGTGTACCGATGATGAAAATTACAGACCTCTCTCATTTTTCAAAGTAAGAGAACTTGCACAATCAGTGGCTGACTAAATACTTTTTGCCCCACTGTATAATACTCATATGATATCGTTTGAATTAACTTAAATATATTCCTGCTGCGAAGCTACAAAATAATTTTCAGATTGACATAAGAACAGTTTCTGTAATGCAAACAGATACAACAATCAAAGCACAATATCAGCTTGATGTCAAAGGCGCACAAACAGGCCTAGGCTTCTGATCTAAATACAATGCATGGATGGTAATAGTTGTCAGCAGAGAACTCAAGAGAATCTCACGAAGCCTTTCTGGCTTTTATAGCCATATAAATGCTATTTAAATGCCAAACACATAGCTTCGTCTCAACTGCTTCAAACAACATTTATTCATTTATCAGACACCCTTCTGCAAAGAGACTTACAACTGACTAAGAAAGTGTGGGTTAAGGGCCTTGTTCAAGGACCAAAACATTGGCAGCATGACAGAGGTGGGATTTGAACCCTGGACCTTCTGGTCCACACTCCCTCACATTTAAATGTACACTGAAATCCTCTAAATCGCACCTTCTGCTATTTAAACAAGGTCTCAATAGGAGACTATATGGAAGTGCGATACAAGGACCAGGAATCAATACAAACGTCTTATCACTGGGACTTCGACAGAGACTGAGGGTGTGTCTGAAATCACATGAATGGGTGTGAATGGGGTATTAATGAAAGTGTTCTACGTAGAAAAGTTTATGTAGTGATCAGTGAATGAGTAAATGAGCGGGCAATTTCAGACACACCCTAAGGCCGTGACATCAATGTTCAGTGACCTCATGAGGTCATGTGTAAATGAGGTCATGCACTGATGTTGGATAATAAGCCCTGACGCAGCTGCCAATCCAGTTAATCTCAATAGGGTCTGATGGACTGACATTCTGCCAGGTTCTCCCTCAAATTTGGCAGACCATTCCTTTATGATGTTTGTTTTAAAAGGGCAAGACAGAACGCTGTAGAATTTACTTGTTGCAGAGGTGAAAACCTATTAAAAAGCCAAATTGGTAGCCACTGTGGTTTTCAGAAGAACCCATTATGTTACCACTGTTTTTCTACAGAGATTCTGTGCTAGTACTCTTCATATTATGAACCTGCTACAAGTGAATTTGGATGAATTAACAAAGAATACTAATTAGAACTATAAAGTGTCCAGGTAAGTCTAACAAATGAAAAATGAACGCAGGAGTAGGCTATCAAAATATAACCGTTGCTCCATGCAGTTTCCACAGTCTGAAATCTTGCTATTAATTAGAAAGTTATGGGAACGGATCATGTCAAGACAAGATCTGGAAGATGAGGAGAACCTGGTGAACAGGTCAGGTATCTATACCCTCACATCAGTGCCAAGGACCTGCAGGGAAGTTTGGCTGGTATGTCAGGCATTCTGGAATCGAGTAGTGGAAGCATTTCGTACTAACTGCTAACCATGGGATTGACTGGCAGCGAACGGCACCAAAAACATTGCAGTAATCTACTAACAATGAATATACCTCAAAATTAAGCTTGAACTACCACAATAAATTAATTTTGACCTTTTTTTTAATTTATTTATTTATTTTTTAAATGGGGACACTGGTGGCATAGCAGATAAGATACAAGACTATTGACCAGCATTGCTAAGATGACACTGCAGGGTCAGTGAGGAAGTATATACTATGCAAGCAATGTTTCTCAGAAAAAGTACTCCTCTCCGACAACAGAAGTTGAGAAACGGTTGTCAGGGGCGTGTCTGCTTGCCAATCAGTCGCAGGAACACAACTGCATAAAAACCATGAGCAATAAAGAACAAATGAACAAATTAACTGATAATGTAAATGATGCCTTCACTAGTATAATGAATGCCTTTACTTTAGTGGCAGGAGTACTTTTGGTATGTTTTATAATTAAGAATAATCAAAACATATAGCTATAAGCTATCACTACCTTGCCTGCAGCGTGGCTGACTTTCCTTAAAATATTCGCAAAAATCATTAGCTGCTCAGGCTTTCGGAAAGATGCTGGTGCATTATGGGAAATGTAGTACTCGTATTGAATTTGAGGGGTGTGTCCTGTAGTTCTGCACAGCAATATAGGATAAAATTCACCGAAATGATCCTAGTGGGCCACAGCAACATTTCACTGGGGAACACGGATGGAGGCGGTAACACTAGCAATCTTTAATATGAAGCATGGGTTGGATGATGTGAGGAAGAAATCAAGCAGCTGGAAGGACACTGAATCATATTTGGCCAGATATTTGTAAGGACATGGAGCAATCTAGACTTTAAAAGGAGAGTTTCTGGAAGCTAATACAAACTCTTGATCCAAGATGTGTAATGCCAAACCACAAGCACAAGCAACAACTCTCTAGAAAATTCATCGCACCATTTTGAAATGGCTACCATGCTGAAACAAAGCACGAATACATACCTTAGGCGAACAATTAAAGTGCATCCCTGGAACAGGCAGAGTAGTGATATACATGGTGATACACCGATACAGGTACAGCGTCCCTACAATAAATAGGAATCGCCGTCCTACAATAGACCTGCCAAAGGAAGGACAAAATGTCAGTCTGTATATTAAGAAAAATGTACTTTAAGTTAAAGATACAGAGTTAACAAAACACTAAGAAAGTTACTTGAGTTTAAACTTTCCATGAGTTAAAAAAAAAACCAAATAAATAAAATAGTGGTACCTCGGTTCTTGACGCACGACTCGTTTCAGCCAAAACTCAGTACTTAATTCATGATTCAGTACACAGTGATTCAGATTCACAATAGCTCTCACTCACAGAAGATCTCCACTGTGTTTTTCTTTATTTTTACATCTACAGTACTGTATACTTAGTGCAAATAAGTCTTCATGGGTCCTAAAACGGTTCTTTTTATTTATATTTCTAAGCCCCAACCAAAAGGAAAACAGGAATTGAATGCTCCAGAACACAGGCTGGAGTTCACCAATAGAGTAAGTGTTTTGCGTTTACTTTTAACTTTCAATCCATTACTCACTAAATTACATGATTTTTCAACGCTTTATTATAAAATAAGCTTTGTGTTAATGATTTTGGCCAACTGTAGGTTAATGTAAGTGTTTTAAACATTAACGCATCATTGCTCTACATTTGTTGAACTCCCCAGTTCATGATACATTTCACTTGTTATGGATTTGTCAGAACATATCCCCATTGTAAATCAGGGATGCTTATACAGTATGGATTTTCCGGTGCTCTACAACAGATTCATTCAATTTACATGAGTCCTTATGGTAAAAATTTGCTCGGTACTCCTGACCTTCTGGAATGAATTAACAACGAGAACCGAGGTACCACTGTAATCACAATACTGAACTGTAAGTCATATCGTTTAGCCCTTACTTGCCCAGCCCTTGTGCTTTGTTTTCAGGACACTCACTTGTGTTTCAATAGGCTCCACTGTAGAATCCACAAGATCACCAGAATCATTCCATTAACCTCACACACAGTAAATGCCCACGTCACACGATCAAAGAAGTCAAAGAACTTGTCAGGCAATGGAGGGCTCAAGTCCTTCGGAGGCACACGCTCATGAACGACGGAAATCATGACCGTGGTTAAAATGAAACAGCAGATGGCATATAACAAGGCCATGGCAGTTTTTGCCCATTCAGTGGGAAACAAGGGGCCGGTCAGCTCAGGTATCTGAATTTGCACTAGTTCCTTGTGGTAGCCGTTGGCCAAGCCGTTGCACGTAGTCTTGCTGGTGTCGCCGAGAGCATGGCCATTTGCGTGGCCATTCTTGCGAGCCTCCATGTCCTGCTCGATGATGACCTCTTCTCTGGATCTCTGCACAGTTTTCTTCATATCCGTCCCTGGGCTTGTAGAGACGGAGAGGAACCTTGATAAATGCTACAGGATAATCAGCTCTTCCGTGGCCATACTCCTCATGCAGGACGGCAGCTGAAATCGACTGTGGAAGACCAGGTCACGAGCTTCACAATGGTTAATCCAAACAGGATGTCACCTTCTAATGCAACGCTCTCACTGAAAAGATGAAAAACATTCTAAGAAAAGTGATGCAATAAAAACCACTGACATCAACTGCAACATTGTATATAGTCAACAAGCACAGTGTGGTCCTTTTCAGCCCTTGAAGAGGTAACGCAACTGAGATTTTACATGCTGGCCATACTTTAGAACAGACGTTCCCAAATGCTGGTACACAGTAAAAGTTTAAAATACATAACGCATGTCACTTGTAATCATTCTGCTGTAACAGAGATTTTTTTTTCAACAAGAAGTTGCAGTTTTGTATGAATTACAATGGTGAAAATAAATTCCAGTGGAGTTTGGAAGCCAAAGATATGCAGCCATGTGTCAGAGTGGGCAGGCTTAAAAAGATTCTTATCTACAAAAGGGGGGACTGCAGAAAAATCCATCATTAAATCAAAGAGTAGACCTGGAACATGCAGACCAAGGTGTCCTGGTACTACAGAGCACTGAAAATTCTCAAAGTCCTGTGCTTATTTTTGATTCTCTACAGAAAAATAATGTATGATCTTTAAGACCTTTTGAAGGATGAGAGAAAAAAACATCAGTCTAAGGACTTTTAGCAGAGCAAGTTAAAACCTACAGCTCCCTGAAAGGCACCTCACTAGCCTAATACCGGCTATTCAGTGTCAAGTTCTTACACAACACAAACCCGACTTCCACCCCAAAGAAAACAGTGGTCGAGATGAACTCCTTAAAGGGTTCATAGTCCTTTCAATCCTAAATAAATAAGCTTTTTTTGTTTTTCCTCAGGTTTCATGTCCAGTACTGTGTACAAGCTCTCAGTGCTTGTACACAGTACTGGACTATGGACCAGAAGGTCCAGGGTTCCAATCCCACCTCTGCCACTGTTAGGTCCTTAAGCAAGGTCCTTAAGCAAGGCCCTTAATCCATGATTGCTTGGTCAGATTTCATCAACTGTAAGTCACTCTGGATAAGGGCGTCGGCTAAATGACTAAATGGATATATAAATATGACTGTACTTGACTTGTGTAGCCTAAATGAAGTCAAGTTGATTTGAATTTTCTTGAGGCACTGCACATGATGGGAAAAGCAAGCAGTCCAGCGACATTACCAGTAACAATTATCAGTAACAATCCAGCTATGTAAGGACATGGTCCTTGCACAGACCGTCGAGAGAGACGGAATCAGAGCAATAATTAAAACACTTTAATTTGTTTGCACATACGCATACTGATTCATTCATATATTGTGTAATATTGTGGGGCGAAGTTAACCCTAGAGTAATAAAAGTCTTCATGATATATGTGATGATTTTTTTAAATATTCCACATACTTCTGACAGTAAGCCATATATAAGAGCTATATAAAAGAGCAGAGGGTTAATGCTATGGAGTTGTTTCTCAAGAGCCCTTTGCTCCAGTTAGAACAGTTTGGGGAAGGCCCTTTTCTGTTCCAGCATGACTGTGCCCCAGTGAACAAAGTAAGGTTGATTAAGCCATGGATAGGGGAGTCTAGCATACAAGAACTTGACTGGCCTGCACAGAGCCCAAGTCTCAACCCCATCGAACACCTTTTGGATGGACTATAATTTACTTTTTGAAACAGTTTCCATTTAGTTCAGCCGTGTGGTTCTACTAGGCTGTGTGTTCTCTCATTTTCAGGAGCTTCATTTTTCTTAGTAAGAAAAGTTGTGTTTTTTAGTTACAAATTAGTCTCAACAACTAGTAATCAAAATAAATAAACTGTCATATGACAGTTTCACCAGCTTTTCCACCTCTATATGTAGGTGACATGTCTGAAACAGTTCTCCAAAGGTTTGAAGTCTAGAAATAATACCAACATGTGGTTAACAAGCAGTGATTAGGAAAAAATATATATATAAGAATGAAGGAAGAGATGTATACTTCCTTATACTCAAGAGTATTTTAAATAGATTTTCTTTCTTGGCAAGCTTAGATTTTCTTTCTTGGCAAGCTTGCGATGGAAATGCCCCTGAGCTGTAACTAAACAATGATTACAGTTTCTTCCTGAGTCTGGAACTGAAATCACATGTACTAATCATGTTAACCCAACAAAGAAAAAGTGTATTACAGGTTATTACAGGTTTGAACCACTTCACATGCACATAGCATGAAGTGAAGTCAAGATATTTAAGACAGGAGGTGCATTTGTCCTGACATGACAGAGGGAAATTATGCGAGTACCAAAGTGGTAGTCTGACTCATAAGGCACAAATATAGAGACATGTATAAATACCAATCACTCCCAAGTATTCTTTAAAAGATTTAAAGCAGCAAATGCAATGTTTGGCTTATCTTTTGAAAGTCACAAGGGGAAAACATTCACAACTCTCCCTAACCTACATAGCAGCCGTTCACGTTAGCCTCCATAACGGTTAACTAGAGCACACGCATAGACTTCACTTAAAGAATTTCAAAAACTTGTGAGTGTTAGCCAGGGTGTGGCAGGTCTGTTTACAATTCTGACTTTGAGTAGGGGGGGGGAGGGACATCCCTCTACTACACATCTGCTTTACATTACAGCGTTCTCTCTGGATTTACACTTCATTATCAGCCAAAACACTGCATACACTGGAGCATGAAAGGGCCAGGTGTCAGAATTCGCACTCTGCCCTATTCAGCACCTTGTATTTTCAATTTAAAGGTCGTATTTGAGTCTGAGATGGTAGTTCCTGTCTTCATTGAAACTGACAGAGGGAACGTTACATAACAGTGTGCCAACACCGTTCATATGGTTTGAACAGCACAGTCTTAGAAACCACAAGTCTTACGCTTTCCTGTCCTGATGGTGCCAAACAATGTCATTCTCTCAAACACGCTCTCAAACATCAGTCAAAAATAATACAAAAATGTTTAACATGCACTGCAAAATGTAGTTCAACACTACATAAAAAGCTAAGGGGAAGGTTCATTGCAGATCCAAAAAGTGGGGCGAGTAGCCGTCATTTCGAAAAGCTCGGCATGCCTGCTCTTTTAGTCTAGCATGTCCCAAAAGGTAACGTTACAACAGGTTTTGTTCACCTTGCAAGTAACACACCCATTTCTCATGAGGCTTTTCCAAAGTACAACTGTTCAAAAGCCTACAAGACCAGCTGGTGCTCATCTCCAAGAAAGGCACTTCACTAGCATAACACCGGCTATACGATGTCAAGCTCTTACACAACACAAGCACGACTTCCACCCCAAAGAAAACCATGGTCGAGAGTTCAACTCCTTAAAGGGGTCGTGGTCCTAAATAAAGACGCTTTTTTTGTTTTTCCTCAGGTTTCACAACCTGAAACAAACCTTCCCAGTACATGATCAGTGGTAATAAAGTTCAGCTTTTTTTACAAATATAATTAAATCCTTGCTAAAGTCAAAGTAATAAATCAACACATGTCGTAAAACAAGCAATGAACAGTTAAACTTTGACTACTGTCATGCATTTACTATACATTCCGGCCTGATCCGTCATCCATCAACATATTAAAACACCCAAGTCAATTTTCACAGGTTAATTATTAATTCCTCTTTCTGCTTGTACCGCTACAAATCCTACATCATTTACTTCCATACAGTTTGCTTTATAATCAAAGTTTTGTACTGACATCTGTCAATAAACGCCGCCTCAGCTTCCTTCTCCAAAAAGGTTCAAGACAGTTCAACTAGTACAAATACATCAGGAACCTTACTCCACACACAAACTAGCCAACAGAACTTTATCATCCTCTGCAATATTATTTCCAAAGTGCAATAACACTTTGTTCCCCCACTTTCGTTTTAAACTTACCAAAGTCCGGGCCACAAATAGCTGTCCGTGCTTCTTGATCTGCTGTAAGACAGAAACTGCTGCTTACTCCTCAAGTGCTCATGCTCCCTAAACTCAGCCCCACTCAACACCCACCCAACGTCCCACCCCCACGCTCTGATTGGCTCACTGAATACTCCAGCATGTGGCAATTGGCTCCCTTTCTCGGCTTCGGACTAGTTAACTAGTTGCCCAGCAACATCAAAGAGGGAAAAACATATGTAATGAGTAACCACCTAAGAATATATTTACTCACCCAGCTGACTGCCCTGTTCCGTTACATTTTACTACAAAAATAGTCATTTCAAGCACAGTTCTAATCTGAGCAACTGTCCCTCGAGTTCTCCAACCAGAAATATTACCTCTTCCCAGGAGTGGCCCATGCGGGAATATCTATAGCCCACACGGGACACTGATGCAGCTGCTATATTTAGCATACATCAGGAAAATATACCACCAAAACAAAGATGTTATGAATGCATCAGGATCATTTTTCATCCTGCCTGCGATCCGTATCATAAGTGCTGCCTGAGGGGTTCAATTACAAAGTGTCTTCATTTCACACAGAAAATAAGGATGAGCAAGACCTGGACTAGAGCAGACATCCAATTCTCACCTGTATTAAATTTCAGCTGTCCCAGATTATAATTCCCATGGGCTAAGATGCAAATACCAGAAGCAGAGAAAAAAAAAAAAAACACTTAATACGGAATATTACATTTAATCAAACGGTCATGGAACAGAACTGAACAGAGTAATTCCTGATGCAGTACAATGGTAGTATACATTCACAAACAAGCTCAAGACCAGAGGTCACCTGACTGTCTTAAAGCTTATGGGGTATAAGCTTATTACAGCAATACAGCTCACAAATGTATCTAAACTGAATAGTTAATACAGTAAAAATGCTTTTAATATAAATAGACAAAGGTAGCTTAAGGGTCTTGTTCAAAGACCCAGCAGTGAGAGCTTGGCAGACACGAGATTTGGGGGGATATGGTAGCCTAGTAGTTAAGAGCCTGCACAACAGTAGGGTCAGGGTTCAAATCCCATCTCTGCCAAGATGCCATTGATAGGTATTTGAGCACAGCTCTAAACCCACAATTGTGTACAAGATTGTATCAGCCAAACCTGCTAAATGTAACATGACCCTGTGGTGGCCTTGCGGTTTAAGACAGTGGTACTGGACTATGGACCAAAGGGTCCAGGATTTACATTTACTCATTTAGCAGACACCTTTATCCAGAGAGACCCGAGACTGATACAGATAAAGTAATCTGTTCTCTGCAAGACAATCAGGTTCCTTTGGAATATCGGGAATAGTGACTTGGGGACTATTTTGGACACAGCCCATAACTACAGATGCCTCGAGTTACTATAATCTCAAGCAACAAAAAAAAGCCGACACAATCCAAGCAATAGTGGGTTAAGGGCCTTGCGCAAGAACACAAAAGTGACAGCTTGGCAGAGGTGGGATCAGAACTCTGGACCTTAGGGTCCACAGTCTAGTGCCTCAACTGATAAGTGGTAAGATACAGGTTTTTAAGGGAGGGTCTTCAAACATCACAACAGGTTTGAGTTACAGCTTCATAAACTTATTTTAAAAGTTATGAAGTGACTGTCAATGGCCTGGTTCTTCTAGTTTGTCAGGATCTTATCCAGACATGAATAAATAAGTAAATTTAAAGTTTTGTTAGCAGTTTAGACTGTCAACACAACCCTCAAAAAGATATTTTGGACTGCCCAAAGTAAACTAGTACCACCACCTAAACATCTACACAGGGTTGCTGGGCTTACTCTTCCTGAGGTGGTAAGGAATTATTCTGTTCTAGGGTGATTTGGGTATCCCACCTGTCCTTCTGGACTGACACATTTGGGCAAACCCAGGACCCGCCGGAAGGAATCTCTCACAGTTGAGGAATATCTGGGAATCCCCAGATGACCGAAGAGGATGGAAACTGGGACTGAGTCTTCTAAACATTAACTTTCAAAGCTGGCTCCTTTATCACAGCTTAAAGAGGTCATGTAGAATCTTGACCTATGAAGCAGAAACCTTCATCTTAGGCAAATGTAAACTGAAACCACCACAGGAGGAAGGCATGGTTGTCGTTGCACAAGAAGGTGGCAGTCCTTGAAATGAGCTGGAGTTTAGGGAGAGCAATCGGATTTCAATAAGGTTGACTAGAGGTTGACTTGGAGATGTGTTAGCTGGCGATTAGTTGTCATATAGATATATGCGATAAACAATTTATCTGTCTTTTCATTGAACACAACTAATGACGTACAAGCCTGAAAGTGACTGAACAGTCATTTTGTTTACCAGCCATGTCTGATTAACAGCTAATACTGATTACTTTCCAAATTATGCACTGTATATGCATGCACCCAAATACTCACACCAATGCCTACAAATATAGAAAATAAAAATACAAAGCATGACAAAAGTAAAAATATCAGCAAATAAAACTCAATCTGCTAGCACACATGCCAAAAATATAGAATTTACTACACAGTGAACAAATACACCAACATTACTCCGCTCTGCCCTCTAAACGTTACAGCACCAAGCTAGAAATCTCCATAAATGCATTTACTGCTTTCTTTTATTCAAACTTAGTTGCCTCAGACCAGAACACCCAATTCACATTGTTTGTTGCAGAAATCTACCAACTGTGGAAAATTACTGAAGTCCATAAATGCGATAATTTAAATGAATTGCGATGTCTTAAATGATTGTGAATATTGTGCCTTCGACCATTATAACTGCATCAGCCCTAGTAGTCAGCCTGCACTGTGCAGAGAGAGAAAACACATGTTCTGAGGTGAGAGCACATTGAAATTAATAATGCCTGAAAAAAATGGGTGGGCAGATTGCAAGAGTTGCCCCAAAATCTGCCTGGGGTGGTAATATGGAATAAGCGAGACGGCACGTTCCATTCCGAAGGCATGACCATTACACAGAAGCCATTCATAAAAGATCGGTTGAAACAAACCACACTGGTCAACCAAGAACAATCTGACATTCCAGAGAAGTCACTTCCATAACTCAATCAATGAGGTGACAATGCAATCTTTTATTTTTGAAGAGCTCTCGTTAATCAGTCAAGTGCAACGGTAGAACTGATGGATATTTCTGAAAGGCTTTTGCAAGACTTGCCCAGGCCATGTAGTTGAGCACAGAGCCCATCAGCAGCTGTTTACATACCAAGAATAGCTCAGCTAATACCAAATCCCGAGTGCAACACCCCCATGTTCCTTATAGCTCCAGTCTTTCCATCTTAAAGTCATCTGGCTCAAATGCAATTATGGTTTGGCAAGACTGCTCACAGAGTGCAGAAAGGATTAAATGTTTATAGAAGCATCCTTACATAGCGTGATTAACTGACCTGGTTCTTTACCTTCCCATTGCTTAGGCCACTTAATCCCCGAGCACCTAGCTCTAAGTAATGGCCAAATAAGAGTCAAAAAACAACTAGATGCTGAGCCAACACCACATAATAGGTGGGAAACGAGTGGTTGTGTATCACAGAGCCCACTAAACAAACGTCAAATTCAAATACATTTTTTATATAGCCCGCTTTACATTGCCTCAAAGCAGGTTTACAAAAATCGAAGCCCAAAGCCCTTATTGAGCAAGACTTGGGCCACAGTGGCAAAGATAAAGTCCCTAAATTTTACAAGGAAGGACCCAGCCTAGTGTAATAATTAGTGTAAAAAAAGTTATCAAATTAATAAGGTTTCAGTAATTGTTTAAATAAACAGAAGCTAAACACAAAAATTTATCTTGTGTGTGTGTATATATACATATAAACACACACACACACACACACACACACACACACACACACACACACACACACACACACACACACACACACACACACAGGTCCTTCTCAAAAAATTGGCATATTGTGATAAAGTTAATTTTCCGTAATGTAATGATAAAAATTAAACGTTCATATATTTTAGATTCATTGCACACCAACTGAAATATTTCAAGTCTTTTATTGTTTTAATACTGATGATTTTGGCATACAGCTCACGAAAACCCAAAATTCCTATTTCACAAAATTAGCATATCATGAAAAGGTTCTCTAAACGAGCTATTAACCTAATTATCTGAATCAACGAATTAACTCTAAACACCTGCAAAAGATTCCTGAGGCTTTTGAAAACTCCCAGCCTGATTCATTACTCAAAACCGCAATCATGGGTAAGACTGCCGACCTGACTGCTGTCCAGAAGGCCATCATTGACACCCTCAAGCAAGAGGGTAAGACACAGAAAGAAATGTCTGAACGAATAGGCTGTTCCCAGAGTGCTGTGTCAAGGCACCTCAGTGGGAAGTCTGTGGGAAGGAAAAAGTGTGGCAGAAAACGCTGCACAAACGAGAAGAGGTGACCGGACCCTGAGAAGGATTGTGGAGAAGAGCCGATTCCAGACCTTGGGGGACCTGCGGAAGCAGTGGACTGAGTCTGGAGTAGAAACATCCAGTGCCACCATGCACAGGCGTGTGCAGGAAATGGGCTACAGGTGCTGCATTCCCCAGGTCAAGCCACTTTTGAACCAGAAACAGTGGCAGAAGCGCCTGACCTGGGCTACAGAGAAGCAGCACTGGACTGTTGCTCAGTGGTCCAAAGTACTTTTTTCGGATGAAAGCAAATTTTGCATGTCATTCGAAAATCAAGGTGCCAGAGTCTGGAGGAAGACTGGGGAGAAGGAAATGCCAAAATGTCTGAAGTCCAGTGTCAAGTACCCACAGTCAGTGATGTTCTGGGGTGCCATGTCAGCTGCTGTGTTGGTCCACTATGTTTTATCAAAGGCAGGGTCAATGCATCTAGCTATCAGGAGATTTTGGAGCACTTCTGCTGAAGAGCTTTATGGAGATGAAGAGTTCATTTTTCAGCACGACCTGGCACCTGCTCACAGTTCCAAAACCACTGGTAAATGGTTTACTGACCATGGTATTACTGTGCTCAATTGGCCTGCCAACTCTCCTGACCTGAACCCGATAGAGAATCTGTGGGATATTGTGAAGAGAAAGTTGAGACGCGCAAGACCCAACACTCTGGATGAGCTTAAGGCCGCTATCAAAGCATCCTGGTCCTCCATAACACCTCAGCAGTGCCACAGGCTGATTGCCTCCATGCCACGCCGCATTGAAGCAGTCATTTCTGCAAAAGGATTCCTGACCAAGTATTGAGTGCATAAACATAAACATAATAATCTGAAGGTTGACTTTTTTTGTATTAAAAACACTTTTCTTTTATTGGTCGGATGAAATATGCTAATTTTGTGAGAATTTTGGGTTTTCATGAGCTGTTGCCAAAACAATCAGTATTAAAGCAATGAATCTAAAATATTTGAAAGTTTAATTTTTGAACATTACATTACGGACAAGAAATTAACTTTATCAACAATATGCACATTTTTTGAGGGAAGGAACAGTATATATATATATATAAATATATATATAATATATATATTATATGTATATATATATACGTATATATTACACATATATATATAAACGTATATATTATATATATATATATATTAGATATAGTATATATATATATAATATATATATAATTAATATTATATATATAATAATAATATATGTATGATGTGTGTGTGTGTGTGTGTGTGTGTGTGATAATACCGTATTTGTATTATAAAGAGAGAGAGAGCCTGCTTGAAAGTTTGTGAACCCAGTTAAACAAATTGAGAAAAAATCTATACTTAGTCATTTATTTATTGAGGAAAAATAATCCAATATTACATTATCAGTGAGTGAAAAAATATGTGAACCTCTATAGATTAGCAGTTAATTTGAAGGTGAGATTAGAGAGTGACATGTTTTCAGTCAATGGGGATGACAATCAGCTGTAAAGTGGGCAGGCTGTTTCTATTTAAAAGGAACAGGGGACCTATCAAAGTCTCAAACACTAACGCGGGTTACCCTTGACAACAACAAGGGGGGGAGAGACACATACAGGTTCTGGTAAAAAACCCAGATTATTGAAGAAGAAACAATACCAACTAAGGAAAAAACAGCAAACCAAAAAACAGCCGGAAAATGGGTGCATCAACAAAAACGGGAGGAGCAGCTAAACGGAAGTGGACAGGGCCACCGCACGAGCACGAAGGGCGAACGGAAAACGCAAATGGGAAAGGTTATCCCAAGCGGGTCAAGGAGAAGTCCGGTCCCAACCATAGCCTCAAGAGACGGGCATCATGGGAGCATACCGCAGGCATAAATCAGTCCAGGAACAGACCTCCCTGGCAGCGATGGGAAGACAGGTAGCTCTGGACGTCCTACAAGGCAGGCAACGTGGGCGAGACGCTCTAGACTTGCCCCACTGGAGCAGGCGCCTCTGGGAAGGACCTTGTCTGGAACGACTCTTGTACAGCATCTCCTCAGGACTAGTACTGACACGGACATTCTCTATGCTGGTGCGGCACGCTAACACTCTCAGCACCAGGCACTGGCACTGACGTCTTCGGCGCTAATGTGGGGGTCGGCGCAACCGACTCCGTTTAAGAAGCTGAGAGTCACGCCTTGTTGAGGTACAGAAGTAGACAGCAAAGTCGTGGCTTAAAATACCAAAGCTAAACGACACTAACAGCTCAGGTACGGCGCAATTAAGGCGACGTTAACCGGCTTAGATAAGGAGCTAAAGAGGCGCCAAGATTAAGATAAGATAAGAATAAGAGGGCGCCATACTTTTGCCACTCACCCCCCCCCCCAATGTGGTAATACTGGCTCATTGTCCTCAATAAATAAATGACCAAGTATAATACTTTTGTCTCATTAATTTAACTGGGTTCTCTTTATCTACTTTTAGGACTTGTGTGAAAATCTGATGATGTTTTAGGTCATATTTACGCAGAAATGTAGAATATTCTAAAGGGTTCACAAACTTTCAAGTATAATATATATATTAGATAATATAATAAAATAATGTAGAGAATAGAGATATTGAGTAGGCATTATTTAGTCACTGAAACTGTATGAATGAGTCACTGTAGATTCGTGTGCCCTCCGCACAAATTTTTATTTTTTGGTATGGCATGATCAGCCGGCCGGGGGTGGGGGGGACTGCGGGTGTTACTGCCCTCTGATGTGGTCTGAGTAATAATATGAGGCCTGGAACTAATGATGGAAGCACAGCTTGAGTAGAGCCGGAGCTGGTACCAAAACCTGCTTTTCTTTATTCTCCAGGCAATTCTTTAACAAGGAGGAAGTGTCAAACAAGAAGATGGTACTGTACCAGGTCAAGCTGAGATGGGTAACACAATCACAGTCAAGTATGGGACAAACAACAGTCCCATTCACACACTGAATCACTCTCTGTCCGCCAAGAATTCCTTAACACACACATTCCATATGGCTGAATTCAATTACCATAATGCAACAAGTCCATTCCATCTTCCACAACTGCAAAATATGAACCCTATGCAATAATACAGAATAACATTTAACAAGGATAAAACAATGAAAACAATAGCATATAGCAATAGCATAGTAATAAATGCATTCTGTTAAAGTGTACGCTGTCTATATGGCTGTGTATAATTGATAAATGCATTTGTTTGCTAAAATGCCTTGAATCACAATGAACTGTGTTTTGTTTGTCTTTTGTTTCTTGCAAAGTGTTTAGTTCTGAGTGCAGCATACTTGACATCCCAGACCACAAAACTCTAGGGGATCTCCTGGGAAACACGTGCTTGTCAAATGCAACACAAACTGACAAGCCGTGTGTGTGTGCGCAGAAGATAATACAACCTCGAGCCTAGCCACTACAGCCTCAACTTCCTGAGAGGCATAAATGCTACTGGTAGTCGTAATCGTGGAGTACGATTGTTACAGCTTGACCTCATTTAAACGAAGGTCATAAGGGCAGGTGTTAAGCCATTTTTAGCCTGTGAACAGTTCAAATGTCACACAACCTGCTTGATAGAGAAACTGCCTAGAGCTACTCCCTTCGTTAATCCAGCTCACGGCTACCTGACAGATGCACAGTTAGGTCAATAGCACTCTATAGCTGGTCCTTTAAATAAGTTTATTTGACAACACAGTAACACACAGGCTGGTGACTGAAAATAAAAGCATTAGTTATATGGAACTAATTTGTATTTTATACAACGGAACACAATGAACGTCTGACCACCTGAAAAGTAAGCTTCCCAAGAAATACATAGAAAGACAGATAGGTTTTGAATTCTTTAAATGGTAGATCATCTTTACTACAAAGTCAAAAATGTGTCCAACACCTCCGACGTACACAAAATGCAGAGAACCGATCGATTCCAAAATGAACATCTAGCATTTATGACTACTAGTGATTCATAGTCTAGCTACCTCAAAGTCCATATTATATTTTTATGATATGATTCATGGACACCTAAAAATGGTGATGATATCTACAGTTGAAAACTGTACACATCTCTGCATGGCCAAACAGAGTGTATGCAAAGCTGGTCAACATGTGAACTTTTTATTAGCAATCTGTACAGATGCCACTGGGCCCCCCCAAACAATTTATCATATCAAAACTGTAGTAACACTTGCTGCAGCCACAAATCAGGATCTGCTCCATAGTAAATATTTAACAGCCATCTACTTCACAAATATACTTTTAAACTCCAGAAGTTGTCACCTTCCTTAAGGCACTACGATACCATTTCAAATCTGTGGGACTGTGGTAGCCTAGTGGTTAAGGTACTGGACTATGGACCAGAAGGTCCAGGGTTCAAATCCCACCTCTGCCCAGCTGCCACTGTTGGCTCCCTGAGCAAGACCCTTAACCCACAATTGCTTGGATTGTAAGACTGTACCAATTGTAAGTCGCTCTGGATAAGGGCGTCTGCTAAATGCTGTAAATGTAAATCACAATATTTTGCAAATAAAAACTGTAAAAACAGCACAAAATTGCATGGCCTAGTATCATCAGCCTCTGCATTTACATACTGCATGGGATCCATCAATGGGATTTCAAATTTTTGACTATTAAGTGTAAATGGATGTGGCCAAATCTGATCAAGACACAATCCAGGTACAAGATGCAAGAAAACAAGTGAAAAATGAGGCCTTTCATACAATACGGACCAATAACTGCAATAATGTTTCTGACCGTGACATCCCTTAAATGTTTGCTTTAGTTTACCAACAATTCTTTATCTATAGAAACCAGTGTTAGGATTCAACAAATGTGTCTAAAGAATGCAACTGCAAGTATTCTCTAGTACAGATGGACATCTTACTAGTTAAGAGTGACTCTTGCCATACATATAACTTCAAAATGCCTGTTATTGATCTTCTGCTAAGCATAAACATGCTAAACTGTTGTCTACGAGCAAATAAACTTTATTACCCCCATTAGATTAACTCAGATGTGGAGCTCAGAGTCAGATAAACATTTAACCAAGTTTATAGTATTGACAAGCTGTGAGGCTTCACTACTGCACATTAAATATGTGTTAAACTAAAATGAATACTTTTAAATAGCGTCTGTAGATTGATCTCAATATTTTTCCATGCAGGCTGTGGTGGCAATGATACGGTCTTCACTTCAACATTTCAAGTACGAAAATGTAGCTTTCATTTCTCAGAAACAGGAGCCACACCCAACAGTCAGTTGAAGACCAAGTTGACTTGATCCAATAAGTGGAATTAGGTGTTGCTACTTGTTAGAAGTAAAACCTGAAGCCACCATGACTCTCTGCTGATGGAACTGAGAACACCCAACCTTAGACTCCCTCTGGCGTTGCATGTTAGAGTTGCATGCCTGTGTGGAGTTTGCATGTTCTCACCGCGTTCACATGGGTTTACTCCAGGTACTCTGGTTTCCTCCCACAAATGGTGTTTCTATAGTGCCCTTGTATGAGTGTGCGATTGGTGCCCTGACTACGGTTGCTTCCGCCTTGCGCCCTGTGCTACCCGCTAGGCAATGGCTTTCCACGACAAGAAAATAAAAAAAATGAATGCAGCAGAGTACACACAGATACCAGAAACTTTTCCCCTCCAAGCTCCCAATTTCATTCCATGAGCGTGTCATCATGTCCCTCACTATACTGTAAATAATTAATATAAAACCAACAACAAAAGCTAAAAGTAGGAACATTCTCCAGTTAAAGGAGACAATGAGAAGCACAAAGGCAAACACAGTCTGGATAACGTGGTGGTATAACAGCATCATTCAGGCATGACTCAAATCCGAACAGACAACCATATTTGGCTGTCACATGAACACGGTCCGAAAGATCAGGAAGGGACTACCAGACAGACACATAAGGCTATTACTTTCTTAAACATGCGGATAAGACTAAATTGTACCCAAGTTGAAAACAGTTAAGCACGGAAAGCAATGTTTCTTCTCCAAATACTGTAAGTGATTGTGTTATGCCTGTTTTTTGGAGATTTGTAATCAATGTGCAATGACCACAATCTGTTCAGTTCTAACGTTTTCATATTCTTCAATTCTCCTTTTACATTGTAACTTTTGACATAAAATGAGCAACCATTTTGTTTTAATTACATCAAGATAAAGTTCACATGCTTTAAAACTTAACAGGCTACAACTGAGTTCATATAGAATTAAAGGTAATTAGAAGTATTTCCATATTAGTCATTTATAAATAATTAATTTTTGTGATGTAATGAAGTAGACGTTCTGATGCCTCATGTGATCCCTCTTGGCTGTAGTCCTCTGGTTCTTCCCTTTCTAGCTATGCTGCTACAGCTAATGCTGCCCAAGTCTCATGTTACATTTAGTATCAGTGGTTCAATTATGGTCTGATAATAGACTCTGTGTTCTTAATAATAGCAAACTGCATTTTCTCTTTTCAGCCCCGTCACTGATTTAACCCTGAATGCTGTGTTAATGTGTGATCCGAATTGTGAAAGTCCTACTATAGTACTCACGGCTTCTATTTATAATTTTATATACGTCACGTTATTCTATGCAATATTTCTCTTCACTATTGGCGTAAACACTACAGCTTTTACATTCTCTTTATTATACTCTTCGTAATATTTCATTTTAATTACATAACTTGGTTGTTTCTTACATATCACATCTAAGCCACCCAAGGGGTCCCTTTTGAGTCTTGGTCCTCCCAATGTTTAGGGACTTTTTCCTGCCACTGTCGCCCTAGGCTTGCTCAATTTGGGACTGGCCTTATAATTTATGATTTCAAAGATCTCTAATCTAAAATTGTGAAGCTGCTTTGAGACAATGCTCCATTGTAAAAAGCGCTATAGAAGTAAAGCTGACTTGACTTGTGCTAATGACAATTTTCTTTCTTTTTCAGGAGAATAAGGCTATACCATGGATTTGATAACATTAGTCAACAGCTTGTATAAGCTGCACTTTAAATAAATATAAATTATGTGAATATTTATATTTTTCTCTAAAATACAGCCAGTATAAATGGTAATGATGCTGAATAAATCTACTCTACTACACGAAGGTATGCTCTGATTAAATTACTCACATTTCAAGACTTCAGAATGTCACTTCTCTCACGGCTGACATGAGCTCCCAGTCTGTTTCCATGATTATAACATAAACAAATGCTACTATAATTCGCTACTGAAATTGTAGGCTGTTGCGGTAATGACTCATGTTAGTGACGATAATACACTGTTCAGAAATACGCAAAATGAAAACATTTTGTATTGTGATTTTTAATTCATTGATCACTTTGGCATTGTATTAGAGCAGAGAAATTTTAAACCCTGGGCTGGGTACACAACTTTTGGTGTATCAATGATTTTGGTGCATGGTTTTGTGATGCAAAAAACCAATATCAACTGTTCAGTCTCCTCTGCATTTCAGTTAACAGGGGTATAATGGCAAATTGGTTTGCTGTAGGTTAAGCGTCAGATATACAGTCAACAGGAAACTGTCAAATCACACTGCAACTCTTTCGATTTACTGATATGCAAAGAATCAAATACTGACACACTCACTATTTCACATAAAGCATTTTCACTTCTACTCCTGCCCGTTTAAACCCCAGCCATTACTGTGAAACAGCTATGACAAAGCTAATCTTTAGTTGACTAAAGACAGCTTAACATAACAGACCAGCCCAATGAAACGGAACACAAGCCGCTTTCTCTTCCAAACAGAGCCCACATTCAAAAAGGATGTAAATGGAAATCAGCGCATGTGCATTAACGTTCAACATCCTGTTCAATTCCCTAGGCGTGCAGGATTTTCCACTCTTCAAGCCCTAATCCTGGAGTACAGATTCAAGGCTCACTCGTGGTCTACAGGGATAACAGGGATAAACATTCATTTTGTCCTTTCTTTTGCACCCAGATCCTTCAGCAAATAAACACCTTTGTGTTGAGCAGCACACAATTCTCAAAACAGAGGTCTCGTATTCTAGCGGTTCAACACACCCTTCATGACTCAGAGTCATTTCCCCTTTCATGGAATTAGGCAAGCAAATGAGACATTCAGTAAATTAACTTTAGTCAGTTATACACAGACAACGATCCCTCTGAAGTAGTCATAATCCAGCATGACACACGACATGAGATACATTAGTGACATTTAAATAAAAAGGCGGGGGAAAAAAGCCTTACAGCTAATTGGGTCTTCAGATATTCTGAGAATCCCACTCCCCTCAAATCAAGAAATGATATGAGAAACAACACCTAAACAGTTGAACTTAGACCAGCTTTATAATTTTGAACCTGATTTTACAGTCAGATTTACAGCAATTTTCCTGTTTCCAGTGTTGGAATAGAATCATCTGAGTCTTTTGCTAGAGTCAGTCTGAGGTCAATATTGCTTAAGTCAGTCTGAGGTCAATATTAAATCTCAAGGCTTGCCTCACAAACATAGGGACGTGATTGTCAACACGCAACAGGCAAGTACCAAACAAGAATCAACAACCCAGTGCAAGAACAGGTCTTCAAGCTAGAGAAGTGAGAAAAGACTTCTGGGCAGGCCTCGGAAGCTGCGGTTATGTGGAATTGTACAAAAGGAAGAGACACTGGTGGTGGTGTGGAGTGAGCCAGTGTGTCTCTTTGATGCATCTCACCATTTATACCATGGTAGAGTACTGTAGAAAAGGGAAAAAAATGTGTAGAAATTCTACGGGTGTCTTGTCCTTTTCCTACAAATCACTGACCCACAAGGACAGCTGTGGGCAAAACCTGCTTCTGTTTCTGCCCCATTGGTCAACTATTTCTGCTCTTGAAAAGCTCCACCAGCAGCATGATGGGACATGACCTCAAAAGGAACCCAGCTGCCATCTTGCAAAGTGTGACCATAAAAGATCCCTGTGACTAAGGGTGTACTCACACTAGGCACGGTTGCCTGAACCGGGCCAGAGTTCGAATGGGGAGGGGGGACAAACGCGCTCTGGCCCGCACTCACACTAGCCTCATACAGACACGCGCTCCGGCGCGCTTTCGTCATGCCTTCGTCATCACCATGCACACTCGCGCAGCACACTTCATGGTTGTACATATGATCGGGTAATCACATACGTTTATGCCGTTCTTTGCTTTCGTTTTGTGCGCGCTGTGCAGCTGCCTCCGTACGCACCAGATGCCGAAAAATAGTTCATCATCAGTACATTTATTATAAGGCTTATTAGAGCCGTGTGTCAGCGCGCAAAGAGAAACAAAAAGTCACATAGTAAGTACAAGCATAAAGTCCGCTGTACAGCCGAAATACAGCGCATCGCATAATCAATGCACCTTATTATAAAGTTTATTCGGGCTGTGAGTCGGCGCCAACAAATAGAAATAAAAAAGCATGTATAAGTATGAGCATAGAATGCGATGTGCAGCGCGAGAAGCCGGAACACAGCGCGCTGCATTATCAATGCACTTATTATAAGGCTTATTAGCGCGAACAAATAGAAATAAAAAAGCCACGTAAAATTATAATTATAGAATGCGACGTGCAGCGCGAGAAGCCGGAACACTGAGCTGCATTATTCAATACACTTATTATAAGGTTTATTAGGGCTGTGTGTTTAGCGCGAAAAAAAGAGAAACAAAAAAAGTCACATATTTAAATACCAGCAGGAAGTCCGCTGTACAGCACGATAAGGCGAAAATACAGCGCGGCATAATCAATGCACCTTATTATAAGGCGTATTAGGGCTGTGTGTCAGCACAAAAAACATAGAGAAATAAAAAAGCCCTGTATAAGCAGAGTCTGATGTGCAGCATAAGAAGTTGGAACACAATGGCTGCATTATGAATTATGCATTATTATCAATGCACTTATTATAAGACGTATTAGGGCTGTGTGTCAGCGCAACAAAACGAAAGCAAAAGAAAGGCACAGAAGTGGTGTTATTACCCGATCACATATGTACAACAATGAAGTGCGCTGTGCTGTGTGGGCCGCGTCTGTGATGACGAAAGCGCGCTGGAGTGCCATTGCACTCACACTGCAAACGTTACCTTGCCTGGAGTCCAGCGAACCGCGCTGCAGCCCACCTATTTCAAGCGGGCCCGAGTGCTGTGAACCGGGCCCCCGGCGCGTTTGGGAACACTCACACTAGCCAAAACGAAACGCGCCCGGGCACCAAACGCCTAAGGGTGGTGTACTCACACTGAGAACGACTGCCTTGAACCACGCCAGAACGCATTGTCCCAACTCCTCACTGGCTAGCACTCACATTAGGGTCACAGAAACGCGCTCCGACACGCTTTTGTCATCATGATACATGCTTGCACCAGGCGCACCTCACTGGTTTTTGTACATTTTGGTGATCCAGTAATCACACACCTTTGTGCAATTGGGAACAAAAGCGTGGGACTGTGGTAGCCTAGCGGTTAAGGTACTGGACTATGACCAGAAGGTCCAGGGTTCAAATCCCACCTCTGCCAAGCTGCCACTGTTGGGTCATTGAGCAAGGCCCTTAAACCACAATTGCTTGGATTATAAGGGTTGTACCAATGTGTAAGTCGCTCTGGATAAGGGCGTCTGCTAAATGCTGTAGTAAATGTCAATGTCAATGTCATTTCTTTGATTTGTTGTCTCATGCAGCTGCATGCCATTCTTACAGTGGGCAAAAAAATATTTAGTCAACCACTGATTGTGCAAGTTCTCCTATTTAGAAAGATGAGAGAGGTCTGTAATTTTCATCACAGGTACACTTCAACTATGAGAGACAAAATGAGAAAAAAAATCCAGGAAATCACATTGTAGGATTTTTAAAGAAGAATTTAATTGTAAATTATGGTGAAGGAAAATAAGTATTTGGTCAATAAAAAGTTCCCCTCAACATAACCTTTGTTGGCAATGACAGAGGACAAAACATTTCCTGTAAGTCTTCACCAGTTTTGGCACACACCTGTAGCTGGTATTTTGGCCCATTCCTCCATGCAGATCTCCTCTAGAGCAGTGATGTTTTGGGCAACACAGACTTTCAACTCCCTCCACAAATTTATGTGGTTGAAGTCTGGAGACGGGCTAGGCCACTCCAGGACCTTTGAATGCCACTCCTTTGTTGCCCGAGCGGTGTGTTTGGGATCATTGTCATGCTGGAACACCCAGCCACGTTCCATCTTCAATGCTCTCACTAATGGAAGGAGGTTTTGGCCTCAAAATCTCACGATACATGGCCCCGTTCATTCTTCCCATTAACACAGATCAGTCATCCTGTGCCCCTCTGCAGAAAAACAACCCCAAAGCAATGATGTTTCCACCCCCATGCTTCACAGTAGGTATGGTGTTCTTGGGATAAACTCGGCATTCTCTTCTTCCTCCAAACACGACGAGTTGAGTTTTCAATCAAAAGAGATCTATCTTGGTTTCATCTGACCACATGAATTCTCCCAATCCTCTTCTGGATCATCCATATGCTCTCTGGCAAACTTCAGACGGGCCTGGACATGTAACTGGCTTTAAGCAGGGGGACACGACTGGCACTGCAGGATCTGAGTCCCTCGACGTAGTGTTTACTGATGGTAGCCTTTGTTACTTTGGTCCCAGCTCTCTGCAGGACATTCATCAGGTCCCTCCGTGGTAGTCCTGGGATTTTTGCTCACCCTTCTCATGATCATTTTGACTCCACATGGGATGAGATCTTGCGTGGGGCCCCAGATCGAGGGGAGGAGATTATCAATGGTCTTGTATGTCTTCCATTTTCTTACAATTGCTCCCACAGTTGATTTATTCACACCAACCTGCTTGCCTATTGTAGATTCACTCTTCCCAGCCTGGTGCAGGTCTACAATTTTCTTCCTGGTGTCCTTCGACAGCTCTTTGGTCTTGGCCATGGTTGAGTTTGGAGTCTGACTGTTTGAGGTTGTGGGCAGGTGTCTTTTATACAGATAACAAGGTCAAACAGGGGCCATTAATACAAGTAACGAGCAGAGAACAGAAGAGCTTCTTAAAGAAGGAGTTACAGGTCTGTGAGAGCCAGAAATCTTGCTTAATAATACCACCATAATTTACAACTAAATTCTTTAAAAATCCAACAATGTGATTTCCTGGATTTTCTTTCTCATTTTGTCTCTCATAATTGAAGTGTACCTGTGATGAAAATTACAGACATCTCTCATCTTTCTAAGTAGGAGAACTTGCACAATCAGTGGCTGACTAAATATTTTTTTGCCCCACTGTACATGCAGCACAAGCCGAAAATCAGTGTGTCACATAATCAGTACATTTATTATAAGGCTTATTAGGGCTGTGTCAGCGCGAACATCGTAAGTCACATAGTAAGTACAAGCATGAAGTCCACTGGGCAGCACGAGAAGCCGAAACACAGTGAGCTGCATAATCAATGCACTTATAAGGCGTATTATTCCACAGTTAGTTCCGACCCGCAATCTGAGAGACGTCTTCCGCCATGACATTATTGACGATAATGGCACTGTGACCGACGCTCTAGAAGTATTAATCGGCGGCACACACGTAACCTGGCACCGACGCCGGCCAGAAAAAGCAGCCAAGTTATAATGAGTAAAGCACTGCCGAAATGAAAGTTATTACTTTATAAAATCTATTGGTTTTGAAAACTATATTAATTTGGAAGATGAAGCTATTAATTGAAAAACATGAGCCAAAGGTTTATCACCTATAGGATTTGGAAGCGCTGGAAAAGCGAAACGAAATCAGTAATTTAAATCAATCGTCTCCCGCACTCTTAATGGATTCACAGCTCGGCTGAAGAGCAACGAGACTGAAGATCAGTTTTGGTCCCATCAACAAAAATGTACTGAATCAGCTTCATCCCTCACAAAGTCGTCTTTGCTGGACTTAAACTCTGGATCTTTCATTAAACACCATGCACGGCTAATCGGGTGTTCACTGATCTGACAGGTTTGTTATCTGTAAGTCCAGCTCTAACCCAGAGAAGCTGCTGATGCTCTGTAGCTCTGCTCTTACATTTCTGACTGATAAGATTAACATTAAGAGCTTCACCACACAAATTTATAATCACTAATCAAACGGGATCCTAGACTTTGGTTAGAACACCGGGATCTGACTCCGATTTGCTGAGTTGGTAGAATAGTGGATCTTAGTAACAGCTTGCTTGTAAACCCGACCCATTTTATTTGCTGAATGAAAATAAACTTTCTCTTTAATAAATTAAAACTTACCAGTCGATATATTTGTGTTTATTGTCTGAATAATAAATAGTTATTGGTAATTCTGTTTCTAGACTTTAATGCCGCGAGGTAACGATAGAATGGAACTATTTTACCTCGCGGAAGGGTGATAAACGTTTTTTTTTTATCGTTTTTTCTGTCCTTTTTATCTTAAAATCTAACAATAAATGATAAACGATAACGGAACTGTGGTATTAAAGCAATAAGGCACTCGAGGGGGTGCATTATTGTGAATATATCTGTGATATATTGCACACCCTCTCATGCCTTATGGCTTTATTAGGGCTGTGTGTCTGTGCACACAAAATGAAACCAAAGAAAGGCACAAAGATATCTCATATGTACAACCATGAATTGTGCTGTGCTGTGTGAGAGTGCATCATGATGACGAAAGCGTGCCGGAGTGCGATTCCTGAATTGTGCTCCGGCACGATTCAGAGCACTCACACTAGCCAAATGAGCCGCACTTTAGGTGTGAAATGCGCCCGTGCGCGGTATGAATTGCGTACTATGAATACACTCTGTGACTAAAAACTCTGTGACTTATCTTTAGTTGTGAGCGGGTGTCAGACTTTAGTCTATTAAAAGTCTTTTCAACGACATCTAGTGTATAGTTAGTAGTAGGAACGTGCTACAAGTATCGAGCACAATAAGATCTCAGCTGTTGTTCTACCAATGTACGAGTTGACATTATCAAGCATGTCACTCACTTTGTAATAAAAACATGCCTTAATGGTTCATATATTCACCGCATCATGCAACCTCGGAGAATAACTCCTGTGCTTGTGGACTGAGTGCATGCAGCGTGCTAAGAGTGCATTCTACCTAAAAATGACATGAGTGAAGTTACAAATGAGTAAACAAAATGACAATACAGACACCACCAGCATCGCAGCCTACGTCACCGGAGGTGGTTTAGCTTTGAAAAGACAGCTGCTGCTCAAAAGACAGCAATCTGCGAACTATGTCGGAAATAGGTTGCTGTTAAAGACAGCTCAACAGCTAACCTATCTCTAACCTAACTTCTGAAGTCAGCTGTCCATGACGGGCTTAAACCAGCACAGGTACCAGCACAAAAATACATTTAACAACCTTCAGCCGATTCATTCTGAAATAAACAAAGAAAAGCAACACATGGCAAGACAAACGCTGTCAGCAATTACACTGCAAAAGAGATGGTGCCATTTTTGGGAGTTGAGAGAAACAGGTTCACAAAACTTTTGAATATTTTAGACCCAACACTTACACTGCCAAAGCATCAGCCAATTATCACTATCAATAAAATCCAAGACAATAGGGAGATTCAAATGGCTGACGACCAATTTAGTGGCACTGTGACCAAAGACAAACAACAAAATTCTGGCAGAAATTGTTCATTTAAACGTGTTGCTACCAGGCTCATCTAAAAGCCACTTCTAAGAAGATGCAATGGATGTTGAAAAATGTGGTAGAAGCAATGGCAACGTGGGATTGAATAGTTATTTGGCAACCATTTTGCCAAAGATGAGCTAGTTTTCTGTTTGTGTAACCCGGTTTTTTCTGCACAAGTCTGAACTGGGCTGACAAATGACTTAAGCAGTATGCAGTAATATTCTTTATTTACAGGTCTATCAATAGAACATAATCATCATATAATCAGACATGAAGAAACCATGATATCATCAAGATTTTTAAGCATATACAATGCCAACATAGGATGCTGGATATTGTATAGGATATTGTCAGTGCTTAAAAGAACACTGACCAACTGCATGTTTCATTCTAAAAGAGAGTAAAAGAGAGTAATTAGTCCTGTTCAAGTGGATGAAATGCAGTACATTTTGAATATAAATCACTTTACTGTGATGGAATAACATTTGAATAGTAGTTTTTAAGAATCTGTCCCTACTGATGCATCATGTCCTCAACCACGTATCGTGATGCATAGAGTGTATTGTGAAAATGTCTTTAAATATTGTGATACAATATTTTTACCATGTCATCCACCCCTACCTGACACTACATGAGATGAGAAGTACTGACACGGTCTTATTCCAAAAGCTCTGATTCTTAAACTGCTCAGCATCACAAGATACCCAAACTAACAAAGACTCGCTATGCAGTGACATACGCTCAACTATTAAACAATGAATCGCAGATACTTTCATTTTTGGAAACTAATGGCCCATCAGTGATCCAATTCTGTATCATACTTGTACATTCTGAGAAACCTAATTCAAAACTTATTTTCTTAAATTAAGTCTTATTTTCCAAAAATCAGCAAGGTCTTGAAATTCCATGTAAGGAAATGTCATTTCTGATCCCAAATGACTTGGATATTCAGGTTTAATTACATTCAAGTGACATTATTCATACAAAGTCAATGTGATTTCTTCATTTAGTGCTCGCACACAGCAACCGATCAACCCACTCAGAATGAAGCCAAAGGCTTCGCCCTCTTATCTGAAGCACCATTTACTGAGGAACATACAATCATTTCAACCAGCATTGCTCAACGTGTCATGCGAGCAAACCCACTCAGCCTCTCCGAAAGTGAAAAGCACCACAAAACCCCTGACATCAGCCCTAACCACATTTTGCACATCGTCAACTAGAAACTCTGCCGAGCTGCACACTACGGGGAAAATCGTAGCTATATTAGGCCACAGGCCCTTCACGTGCATGTGTCACATTTTCCATTAGGAGTCCTGATGAACTGATGAGCTTATGTAATGGGAAACAACAAGATATGGACCACCTAGGAAGAGCCTCGTGGGTTATGAAAGCTTACTGAGAGGAAACACAGACACCACGTCTGTACGATTTTAAAGGCTTTTACTGTTCCTCATGATCTTAAATGTTTGACAAAAGGCAGGCAAGGTCTTATCACTCTCCCACTGAGTTTGAGCAATTCTGGCCTGATTAGGTTCAAGATAAGGTATAATGCACAAAAGCAAGTTCCAAACCCAAAGTCCTTGAGAAGATGTAGTATATTAACCAGGAGTGAGACAGAACTATAAGGAACACAAACACATCTCCAGGTTGCCAAATATATCATGGGACTTATTACATTTGTGGCTGTGCATGACAAAACTGATGACCTGAATTCACAAATTGACCGATATGCACAGGAAGTCAACCTGTGTTAAACGTCCTGTTTACTTTCAATGTTACTTGATGAAACCGCACTTAGGACTGGGCGATAAAACAATTTTACATCATGAACAATTAAAAAGTCTTCAACAGTCATACTAAACGCATTTAATTACTTGAGTTGGAAAGTATAACAGCATCCCCAAGCTATTTTAACAACAGCACTCTATTCTATTTAATATTGCATGAGTTTGGACTTGATTTGAAACAAAGAACACAGTGGGACAAAGGGCAGTTTTTTGCCTTAAAACATAAAACCTGTTCAACCACCTGAAAAGAAAACACCCCAAAAGCCAGATGTAGGTGCTACAGTTCCAACGGTGCTGAAATAAACAACAATAACAAGTGGTTTTTAAGACCACTAATGCCATTACATTTAACCTAGAAAAGGATATGATACCCAACAAAACAACAGACAAACAATTGACAACAGAGAAAACAGATGATCCTCATTAGAGCTCATCAGGTACGCAAAAATGCATAAGGAATATTATCAAGTCTACCGGGTTAACATTAGCCCAAAATATGATAAACAATTTAGTTAATAGGGAGTGGCAAACATGCATTTTTAAAGGTTACTTTTTTTCAATGAAGTGCTGTACAATTACAATTACACTCTAAATGGTGACCTGTCTAATAACTCTAAGGCTAGAACAAGACTATTTAAAAAATGGAACATTGGCAACCCTGATCTGTGGCACATTCATCTTTCTGTAGCTGGGGAACCCTGTGTGAACTCTCTAACTCAGAAGTCCCTGACAAGAAGAAATATGGCCCAGACGAGAAGATTCTGGTCTGCAACACCACCAAACCCAGACTGAGAACCAGAAGAATGCAATTAAAATCTCACCCTGAAGTGACACACAAACAAAAATGGTAAAGTACCGGTTCACTTTGGACTTCCAAGGTTTGTTTGCCACCTCTGCCGAGGTGGAGTTTCAGCAGCGTGAGGAAATAAGACCATGCCGATCTCAGAGGAGCACGGCGCACCCTCGCCAGTCCCATTGTCACAAGTTGGCTGGCCTTTGATGTGAATCAGAAATACCCTTGGGCGGTCAGGGTGGAAATTGGCACTTCTAGTTGCTTGCGTCTCCCTTGTTGAGCTACAAAACCCATTCTGGTAATGTGGTGCGGCATAAAATGGGGGTGCCCCCGTTGCATAACTACAGACATTCTCGTATGAAAACATTTTTACCCCAAATTAGTAGCCAATACTAGACAGTTTCTAATGCATGGCCTTTAAATTTAGATCGCACGAAGGCAAAAGAACCTGGTGCATTCCTAGGTCAAGAGCTCCCACAATGCCAAAAGTACATCTTAACAATGTATAACTGAATAACAACTCACAGAAAAGGATAGACATGTACACTAATATGGATAAATATTGAGCATGAAATACAAACACTGAACTGACCTAAAAAGCTTTTCAAATGGCAGCAGCTGTTCCACATAAACGGAGGTGATTAGAAATGAATGTCGCAATCATCAGAACAGCTTTTTTGATGAAATTCCTGCCACAAAAACACATCATAATCTGGAAAGGTTTCATTCCCATTTCGCAATCCTTCCACAATCAGAGAGAACAATGGACAGATCTTGAGCATATTACTACCTTTAGTCTGACTAAGCATGTCTCCATAGTAATCTTTGAAGGTCATGGTCACTTGACCACATTTGTGCTTACTCTTTCAGCATAACGTGTAAATATGAGGTGCAGCAAATGGGACTGCAAAAAATTAAATGCTCACCAAATAGAACTAACTGTAATAAGGACTGCTTTACAAGAATAGTATAAGAACTACAGATGCACTGATCCGAAGATGGAAGGATATGAATCTATATCAGACGACTTTCAACCCAAATATTGATTGGCGATCAGCCGATATTTCTCTCTAATTTAGCCAATCCTGAGTGTCAATCAATGATGTGAAACAAATGAGCCACATTTTGCCAGGTAATGTTCTGTCTGAACTCCATTTCTGTATTTCCGTCTAGCATTTCAACTAGGGAGTGCAGACCCCCTTGATCACAGGTCCCTGCAGTTCCCAGCTAAAACACTAGATTGAAATACAGACTAACTTTTGACTAAGGAACCAAAATGGCAGGCGTTGTGCATGGCGGAAGAAACCGAATATCGTATTCAGCTGCGTGTGTAGACAGTCCGTTATGTATGGTAACAAGCCATGAGACCACAGCTGCATCTGAAATGGCATATTGAAACAGTATGTACTAGATTCCATCCAGTATGCACAGCTTGACTGGTAAAGCAGTATGCTTTTCAGTATGTGAGTGTGCAGTACGCACAAAAACGCTGACACACGGCTTTACAGTGAAATAAGATTTTACTCATCACAAAAGGAAAAAAAAAGTCAGCAAGGAAGGTTATTAACAAAACTTGAACTTGGCTTGAACTCGGCACATACTGAAATAAATAATTAATACAAAGCTTGAGAGCAGCCAAAAAAGGGAGCACAGAAAAGCATGCAAGCACAGCACTGTGAAGCGAGCATGTTGACAAGTTTTGCCCCTTCCTTTTCCGTCACCCACTACTGCCTGCATCTCACTCTCACTTTATAGTAGCTTATATTATTACTGTAAGGGAACATCAGCACCCTAACGGAACATAATCCGCTGTTAAATGCAGCTTAAAGCCCTACTAGGACTGGATTAATTTATCAGGGGACTTCTGCCATTGAACTCTTTCCCCATCTCCTCAGGGAGTCTTGCATCTCGACAGTAATAACATTCCCTCAGGATGAGCGAGTTAATGAAGGGCCGTATTCTTTCATGAGCACAGATGTCCGAGTCGCATGTAACTGAGCGAAAGAACTGGTCATTGCTTACAAAAAAGTAAAGGTTGTGCATGTATGAATATAAAGTGCTTTATAGCTGTAAATGCCTAGTGGTTAACATACTGGACTATGGACCAGAAGGTGCAGGGTTCAAATCCCACATCTGCCAAGCCACCACTGTTGGGTCCTTGAGCAAGACCCTTAACCCACAAATCCTTGGATTGTAAGACTGTATCAACTGTAAGTCGCTCTGGATAAGGGCGTCTGCTAAATGCTGTAAATGTTAATTTGCTCCCCTAATCAGACAACACTATCCGGCTTTTCCTAATTTTGTTTTCCTCCCTCATGGCTTGTCTAGGGACTTGAGATTAGAGTTCTCCAGCCCCACAGTCCAATTAAATAGTGCGGGAACATCTTTGATTGGTTTTATTTGCATGTTACAAGATACGTGGTGAACAGGACAACAAAATCATGAAGATGTGCATCTGGACAGGACTAAAGCTACCCAAGCTCTGCTGAGTTTAGTAGGTAAAAAGAAAACAAAACAAAACAGTAGGTAAGTTAGGTTGGTTGTTGTGTTCAGTCACAAATTAGTCTTATAATCTGACATGGATCATGATCCAGCCTCCAAAGATTGTGAGATTTCTTTGCCAGTTCAACCACTCGTAGATTAGATTAGACTTTTTTTCTCAATCTAGCTTCTACAGAGGATACCAAGGCTGGTGAGCGTATGCACAACACCCTCATAACGGTTAACTGGCTTAAATGAAGGACTAACAAGTCAAATTTTCACAACCGTCTCAAGCCTTCTGTTTCCTTTCTGTTCCTCTATCGGTCTTCCTCATGTACAGAAACGACCTGTCATTGATGACTACCGCAGGCCTGCCCCAAACCCGGCTCGTCTATTTCCTGCTCCCTTATTTGTAGTCATGACCTGCTTCTGCTGTCCACCTCGGTGCTGCTCAATCTACGTTCCTGCTGCCCATCCTGATGGTTATCAATCTGTTTCACTGCATAATGCTGCAAACATGCTCAGACCTGGGTTTTTGTTGTTGTACCCTGCACGGACTCAATTATTCAATTATCTATCCAGAGTCCACCAGAGGATGGGTTCCCCCTTTGAGACTGGTTCCCCTCAAGGTTTCTTCCTCTCCGCTAAGGGACGTGTTACTTGTCAATGTCGGCTTTGGCCTGCCCAAACGAGGCTCAGACTCCAGTAGGTTAAATTAAAGCCAAAAAAAAGGACATGTAACAAAAACTGTAACAATGTTGTCTAGTGCGTTCACTACAGCGGCAGACTTTCTTTTTGCTCAAGAATGTAGGGTATAGACGCCAACACTTCGTACCCTAGAAAGGGCACTTGTACAATAACCAGCCATTTGGGATACAGCCTAAAACGACTCAACAAGGTGTAGCTGCTTTAAGGCCGCTACTGGAAAAAACTGTTGCTGACACAGCTTGTTGTTTCTTTACCAACTTTCTAAAGGCAATTGCTAATAATATCGCCTCGTTGTTTTAATTAGTAAGGCCACGGAACGACTAGCTACAGCCGTTATCTGGAGTTCATTTAAAAACGTGTCACGGTGCTAATGCCGGCCAAATAAAGCCATTTTGAATTACACATCGTTATAGGCTACTCGTTATAAGATACCCTACTAGCTACGCGCAAACCACAGGTGATATATAATCCGACTTTATCTTATATTATTACTACCACTAACATTTTGTCACTATGACCACAAGCTCTGCCAGTAACGCTTTTGCACACAGACCGTTACATATCGTAGGCAACGGTTTTCAAGTAAACAACAGATGTCCGCAAAAAAGCAGGGCCACCTAGGATTATTCTGGCAATTTGGATTAGCTAGTCAAGTTAACGGTTATATAACACCGTTTAAACGGTCCAAATAGCCTACCTGCTGTGAAGCATATCCTGTCTTCAATATATCTGAAGCATGTCAACCACAAACGCGTTTTAACTTCAACACCGTCTACCGAGGACGCCAATCCCCAAGCTTGAAATCCCAACAATTAGCAAGTTAGCGCGTTCCTCCCTTTCTCGGCCGCTGTATTTCCACTTCTTAGTTCGGCGGTATGCGGTTTTGGATGCGGCCCAAGATTCCTCGAGTATAAGACCATGGAACTACGATAAGGGGCGGGGCTTAGTTTGGATGCTTACTCGAAACCGTTGTACCCTCACTCCCCTCGCGCACTCGTATGAAGTGATAAAGGAGTGTATGTATGCATATTGATCTATCCATCTCCTATGCAAACATATATGTGTATGTATATTTACATATGATTATTATATACATACATGTTTTTATATAGCTTGGCAGAGGTGGGATTTGAACCCTGGACCTTTTGGTCCATAGTCCAGTACCTTAACCGCTAGGCTACCACAGTCCCATACTAAAATACATACATACATATACAGACAAAAATCAGGTGCTACTTGGGTGTTGGATCAGATACAGCTGGAGTTTTTCCATCACTGTGTTCACTTACTGTGCACTCTATTAAAAACAACTTTTATATTGCTCCACGTTGTAAATGTTTAAGTCAGTGACAGTAGCTCATCTGGTGATGCCGGTACACTACAGAATGTGATTGAGCTCTTCTTTATAATAAGTGGTATATACATAGGTACATGTCATATGGTGTTCAGACAACATGCAGATGACATAATTAGGAATCATATACCTGTACCATGAAATCTACATCAGAAAACTGGAGAATAGATCGCTGGATTATCAGGTTAGAAATCAGATACATTCAATGGTGGCGGCGTACTGTACTGCTCTGGTGACATCTGCTGGTACACAAGTGGAATTCCTTCCAAATGCAGTCAACACGGTCTGATTATTTATAAACACGGGTCATTTATTTTATACATACTAATAAGAGACATCGTATTCCAGATGTATTTACAGTCACAGCCTTTTTAAAAACGCTTCTGTGCAAGATGCGTAGCAAAGTCGAGTTCCCCTCGCTCGTCCTCCTGAAGAGCTGCATCGACCTGTGTTTTTAAGCCCGAGTCAAAGAAGGCCACGCCGATTGTGAAATGTTCCTGAGATACAGACAACGAGGGGTCAGGTTGCACACATCAGATGAGTGTTTAAACACTGTCTACACTGACGATGGGTTTATTACCTTCTTTCTTGCTGGTGGTGCCGCAACTGGTGGGTTAAACGTCATGTCCTTTATGCTGTAATCTTCAAACAGCTGCACAGGTGCTCTAGACAAGATTAACGTCAAATTAGGAATTTTTTCTAACATGTAAAGACATGCACAATTTCCACTGATAATAAACAGTAGCATAAATACATCAAGACAAATAAGATTAAAGCCGGACCTCTAGTATTAAGAGTTTTCTAATCAGCAATAGCAAATACATTTCCTGATCACTTCTGTGTAAATATTATTCATGTCATTATTAGCATGTAACAGCAATCAGAAAATTTGAAGTCCTGGATAAACCAGTCAGCATGGGAAAGCTCTTTTACCCTCCAGCCGGTCAGTTCAACAGTAAGTCTCTCTGTTTGAGGGACTCTGTATTCATCTATAGGAGCTGAAATGGACAGTGGTCTCATTTACCTTCTGCCCAGTTCCAAGCTGAGAGAACCTGCTCCTTCACTGGGGGCACCAGCCAGCAGATGAGTGGCATATTTCCTCACCATGGGGTGATAGTGCCTCTGCAACACAAACGATTATGATATGGTAAGATTATGTTATTCTGATGTGACTAGATCAGACACAGCAGTGCTGCCGGAGTTAGTTTTTAAACAGCGTTCACTCGCTGTGCCCTTTATTAGACGCATCTGCCATATTGCTGCACCTTACAGATGTAAATTCAGAGGCAGTAGCAAATCTGTTTTTGCACAGCATTGCTGTGTCTGATCCACTCATACCAGCACAACACACACTAACACACCACCACTACATCGGTGTCAGTGCAGTGCTGCGAATGATCCACCACCCAAATAGTACCTGACCTGTGGTGGTCATGACTATTAGGGAACAGAGTACAGGGGACTAAAAGTATGTAGAGAAACAGATGGACTACAGTCTGTAATTGTAGAACTACAAAATGACTCTACTCTGGTAAGTGAAACTAATAAAATGGACAATGAGTGTAGAAACAAATTAGGTGGTCTTAATGTTATGCCTGATTGGTGTGTATATATACAGTGGGGAAAAAAAGTATTCAGTCAGCCACTGATTGTGCAAGTTCTCCTACTTAGAAAGATGAGAGAGGTCTGTAATTTTCATCATAGGTACACTTCAACTATGGGAGACAAAATGAGAAAAAAATCCAGGAAATCACATTGTAGGATTTTTAAAGAATTTAATTGTAAATCAAGGTGGAAAATAAGTACTTGTTCACCCACAAACAAGCAAGATTTCTGTCTCTCACAGACCTGTAACTTCTTCTTTAAGAAGCTCGAGAGCTGTCATTGCCAACAAAGGTTATGTTACAAAGTACTGAGTTGAACTTTTGTTATTGACCAAATACTTATTTTACACCATAATTTACAATTAAATTCTTTAAAAATCATACAATTTTCTTTCTCATTTTGTCTCTCATAGTTGAAGTGTAGCTATGATGAAAATTACAGACCTCTCTCATCTTTCTAAGTAGGAGAACCTGCACAATCAGTGACTGACTGAATACTTTTTTGCTGCACTATAGATAGTACATATTATATAGCAATACTATATGGGATACTGTAGTGTAGCTCAACTAAATGCGCAAGACACTGTGTATATATAGTACTGTTATGTCACTCCATCCTCAGCCAAGCCAAGTATAATCATCTATAGACTACAATAAATAGAATACTATATTATGAAGAGTGTAATTAAATTGGGGGGTAAACATTTTGCACAGTTTTAGTAAACATTTTATATTTCTTCAAATGTAAAAGGTCCAATTTATTTATACAGCGATTTTCACAAGGGACCATTAACTCAAATCAGCTTTACAACTATCTAGGCCCACAGCCCTGAGCAAGCCTAGAGCCTTGACAGTGGAAAGAACACACTTCCTAAAAAAAGAAAAAAGGGACCCAACCTCCTTAGGCAGCCTAGATGTAAGAAATAGGAATTAAACCAAGTTATCTAATTAACACGTTTATCATACTAGTTTAAATAACCAGAAGCTAAAGATAAAAAATTCTAAGAAAGAACATATTTAAAGAAAACATATTAAGCTATAGACTACAATAAAGAGAATACAATGCAATGACAAGTATAACAACATACAGAACAACCAGCTTTTAAATAAATAAATAAACCCTTGCTTTGGTTAAACATTATGCCTGGACAAATTAGTATTTATATTCACCCAAGAAACACGTTTGCTTTTTCAATATTAGCCTTTAAGTGAAAATGTTTATTCAAAAGAAAAAAAAAATCAGTATGTGTAGATTTGACCGGTACTGTACATGGTGTATATTTTGTGACTTGTGTTAGGCTGCAGCTACCTTGAGTGTGTGTAGCTCCCACAGACAGGTGCTCTGGGGGTTACAGTACTCCGGCTCATCCAGCTCAGGGAGGTAAACCCCGCTGCCCTGCATGTCATTATCTAACAGGATGTCACACTTGGGGAATGTCTGGAAAAAAGCGTAAACCACCAAATACAATAACCTACCATGAAAACAGTGCACTTACAGATCAGTAGGCTGGATGATCATAACATAATGAGCATTTATAGTATTTATCGTCCTTTAGCATTTACAGGCAATATATACTAGATAGAGAAATGTTTTGAACACTGAAAATTTATATCCCAAAACATGGATATCACTATGGAGATTCTCCTCCCTGCACTGCTACAACAGCTTTCACTCTTCGGAGAATGTTCACTGATGCTGGAGAATAAGCTGTGACTCACAGTTGCCGTTCCACTTAATCTCAGTGGTGTGTGACGGAGTTAAAGGCAGGGCTCAGTGCAATTCTGCCAAGTTCTGCATCAAAGTCGGCAAACCATTTCTTCACGGCCTTCGTTTTAGGATACCTACACATCAGGGACCAACATCCTGACTAGGGCACATTTATGCCTGAGCCTTGTGTTCTCCTTGCCTTGTGTCATTTTAACTATTACTATGAACTCATTAATTCTTACATAGATCATCTAAGCCACCCTCTAGACTGCCAGTTTCCTCACATTTCCTCCTGGCAGTTTCCTCACAGTAGCTGCTCGCTTCAGGTCCTTCCACAACATTTCGATTGGATTAAGATCAGGACTTTGACTTGGCCATTCCAAACCATGAACTTTATTCTTTTTTATCCATTCTTTGGTAGAACGACTTGTGAGCTTAGGGCTGCATGACCCACCTTCTCTTGAGATTCAGTTCATGGACAGATGTCCTGACATTTTTCAAAAGAGTTCTTTGAAATAACTTAGAATTCACTGTTCCATCAATGATAACAAGCTGTCCTGGCCCAGATGCAGCAAAACAGGCCCAAACCATGATACTACCACCACCATGTTTCAAAGATG